>JAFLJL010003680.1:0-19716 GCA_018398815.1 Conus ventricosus
CCCTTTAAACCAAAAAGGCGTCCGGGGGGGAGGGCCTTTGAAGCATGCTTGTTCCGGATGGTCGCTGTCGCCAAGCTGAGAAGGTTGCTGGGCGATGCAGACTTATCAGTTCGGAATGATAGGTGGATCACAGAAAATGTGGCACCTGTCACTCGCGGTTGGAGCCTGGGCAAGTCTAAACCAGCTCCGAGCAATTTGGGGGGGGGGGGGGCGCCTTGACATACGCTTTGCTGACTGACCCCAATTTGGAATGCCATATCGAGCAGCCCTCTGCGAGGGATGAGCCTGCCCAGAGTGTGAGGTATGAGCATTCCGATGTCCTCAGCGTGATGGAATACTGGGGAAGATTTTCCTGGGCTGCTCTCCCCACGAGAGTCGCCCATGAAGGTCGTTTCCCAGGAAACACCAGAATCCGCTGCCGGGTGCTCTTCCTCATCTTTGGGATGGCCGCCTGGCGCGATACGGACCGACACGGGAGTTGAGGCCAAAAGTACAGTCTCCTCCCAGGAAGTGGTGTTCCAGACTGGGAGCCTCCGGAAGTCTAGAGCGTCGAACAAGCGGGCAGCCTCAGCACGTCGAGAGGCTCTGGGTAAGGTTCCCAAAGCTGGCCCAGCAGAAAGTGGACCTTCATTCACCTCCCGTACTATTGGAGGACTGCGAGTGAGGAGGCAGGAAGACACTACTCGGCTTCGGCCAAGAGGAGGATGAAGAAAAAACAGGCTAAGCTGCCTAAGGTGATCCCAGCGCCACTTCACCCCCTCTTTGGTCGGGCCGAGGGAGGCCGTCCCTGTAGCCAGTCACACTCGCCATTCGAGTCCCGGGAGGAAGAGTGTATGGTACCGGGCTGCGAGGAGCAAGTAGGGGACCTGAAGGTGCATGCCTTCACACATCACCTCCCTGGGTTTTCGACGAAAGGCTGCCCCCAACATCAGAAAACGTGTTGAAGTGGCGTAGGAAGGCATAATTGCAGGCCATGGACTGGCTGATTATGTCGTCTGGTCGCTGGGAGGACTTGGTTCGGATTCCTCAACATGCAGCGTCTCCTGTCCCCCCTGAAAGATGCACGCATCTTGGATGGGCAGAGGGAGGCTATGACAGCTTTTTGTCAGTACATTGGGGAGCCGGTGCCAACTACCTTCCAGCTGTACCCGCGGAGTCACCAGCCTGTTGGTCCATTGGAGGGTTGTGCTGCTTCTGGTGCATGGATTGGACCACCAGGAGAGTGAGTACTGGAGGAACATTATCCGTTTTCTTTTAGAATCATCTCTTCCCACTGCCAAAACATAGCAGGTGCAAGATACCGACTTGTAGCAGGTAGCGTCGGGGTCTGCTAGTGTAAACTTGGTGTTGAGATATGTGCATCTGGCACTTGTCTGGTTGGTACTATCAATAAACACATCGGGCAGTTGGCAGCATTTCCAGTGTGGGAATGGCTCCTTAATTTGGTTACCACGACTAGGGACGATTTTCCTGGACACAACAGTTTTCTTCCCATTTTGCTATTTTCATTTGAAGAAGCAATACATTTTCTCAGTCGGATTTTCCAGCCTTTGTTCTTCCCATTTTGCCATTTTCAACTGAAGAAGCAACACGCTTTCCCAGTTGGATTTTCCAGCCATTTTTCATCGCATTTCTCTCAAAAGGTAATGATATTTTATTTTTCTGTCACTGTCTCTGTCTCAGTTTCTCTCTCTCTCTCCCTCCCCCCCCCCCCCCTCTCTCTCTCTTCCCCTCTCTCCCCTCTCTCCCCCTCTCTCCCCTTCTCTCCTTTTCCTCTTCCCCCCTCTCTTTTCCTCTCCCCCCTCTTCTCAATAATCTTTTCTCGGGTCATGTGTGTTTTCTTTTAAAAATTTACAAGCGAAATTACGTAATTTTAGAATGTGTTTGTGGGGTGTGTGTGTGGGGTGTGTGTGTGTGTGGTGTGTGGGGTTGTGTGTGGTGGGGTTGTGTGGTGGGTGTGTGATGAGCGTGGGGTGTGGATTGTGTGTGTGGTGTGTGAGAAGAGGGAGAGAGAAGGGAGAGAAAAGTTTAAGAGAGAAGAGAGAGAGAGAGAGAGAGAGGGGCGAGAGAAGAAGAGATTTTTAAATTATTTAAGAAATATCACCCTGAGCTGATCCCAACTGTTTTGTTGTTTACATCCGCGGTTTAAAAGAGGGCCAAAAGGAGCGAATTCCCCGGGACGGGGCCCATTCCCCCGAGTGAGGACGAGGATAGGAGGACGACCTTTTCGCCTCAGAGTAAATATAGGATGATTTTTTAAAAGTGATGATGAGCCCTTAAAAATTTTAAAGCGAAACAATCTTTCTGAAAACCCCACTTGATGCAGCAAAACGAGCGAGGGGGGAAGGGGCCCAAAAAAAAGCGTAAAAAAGAGACTTGGGGCCCACCAAACCTCACTTGAAAACATCCTTGGTCAAAGGGAAACTTTCGCGTTCCGATCAAAGTTTTTGGAAATTGTTTTTTTGGCTGCAGGACACACTCGAAGGCGTGACACCCAGTGAACTACGGGCCAAGCTGTGTGTTTTTCCCTTGACAGGGGGGAAGCTGTTCATGCCTTTTCGGGGGGTTTGGGGCGGCGGAATGGAAAACACGCTTAAAATTCGAACCTTGGAGGACCCCGGACTAAAGGAAAAGTTGGCCCCACAAGCTTTGTGATCTTTTTGCCACGGGCCCTGGCAGAATGGCCCAAAAAGGGGAAAGTGGGATTTTTCAAAAGGGGGGGGTCCAAACCCCAATGTGGAGCCGAAAAAACGCGGAAAAATTGAAAAACCCTTCCCCTTTTTTTTCAAGGGCCCCCCTCAATCAGTCCCCCTTTGTTTCAATGCGCCCCTAAAACACTACAAATCCCGCATGTTCATTCCGCAGCCCCCAAAAGCAGTCCAGCTAGGGAACTAAAGTGGTTTGACACAAAAATTTCCCCCTTTTTCCCTGAAAATTCAGAAAACCCAGGCATCCCCCGGGGTCCCTCGCAGCTTTCCACCCCAAAAAAAGCAGGGCCTCTACAACACCCCACCAAAAAAAAAAAACTTTCAAGGAAAACGTTCTGCCAACCCACAAAGGGAAAAAAAATTTTAAAAAAGGCCCCTTGAATTGAAAGGAAAAGAACATGAAGTCAGTCGGGAAAAACCCAAATTCAGCAAAAGGAATTTAACGCTTTTCTGATTTGCCCCAAAATGCGGGTTTTGATTTTTTAAAAAAATGAAAATGATGATCGCCAGGAAATTTTTCACATTTCTTTTGCTTTCCACCCCTATGCCCAGACAAAAGCAGTTTGTATGCTAAAAATTATAACTGAACAAGGAGAAAGGGACCATACTGGGGCAAGGACAAGTGTCCATTACCCAAGAAAAACTCGTAGCCAGATCCTATCCCCTTCCCATCAATGGCAGCAGGGCAGGGTGTGCAAAATTTTTTTTTTGGGGCCCCGGAGTTTTAGAGGGGTTTTGGGCAACCAAGCCATGGCCAACAGCGACAAAGGGGCCCCCTTTAAAAGGAGGGGATGGACGGGGGGGAAAACACCCCCCGTCCCCAACGGACAAGACGGCTGCGGTGGAAGGAAAGTTTTTTAAACGCATCCCATCCTTCCCCTGTGTTTAGAGTCCCTACCCCAAGAAAGGACACCAAGAGACAGTACCCGACCCCGCCCCACCGTCCCCCGAATGTTACCATCTTACAAGGGGAAAAGCCAGGCTGAGGGGGAAAAACCCCCCCGGTCTTGTCGAAATACAAGATGTATTCAATTTGGGAAATTTTAACTTTTTCCTTTCCCCAAAACCCAAAAAAAGATTTTGTTCCCAGGGGTGTTGAAATATCCCCGGCCCAAAAATCAAAGAAGGCGTAACAGAAGATGAGGGAAAAAAATACCAGAGGCAAAACCCCAGATGAAAAAATAAGGCCCAAAAAGAGGAGAAAGGAAAAAGACAAAGGGGCTGGCCAAACAAGATTCGTCAATCCCTGTTTTACTCTTTTAAACCTTTAGGCCGTTATACCAACCCCCTGCGGCCGTTAGTCAATTGAAATAAAAGGCCCCAACTCTCGTGAAAAATTTCTTGGGGGTTTTTCTCTGGCAGATGGGGAAAAGGGAACCCCGCTATGTTGGGAAAGAGGGCAAATTTGGGAAAAAGGGGCTCGGGGGGAAAATTTCCTCTTGCCTTCTTCTCTCTTCCGTCAATTCCAAGGGCAGGAAAGAGGTTTTGTGCTCTATTCAAAAATGCTTGGAGGACAAAATCGCAAAAAAAAATTTAGTTTTTTCAAAAATTAAAACAGTTTTGCCTTCCTGTAAACCCCCCGGCAAAATTTACAAAAATTTACTTTTAGGCACCCACAAGTTTCGGGAAACCCCGCCTCCGGGAATGGAAGGGGATTTTTATTTCACCCCAAAACAATTGCATTCCCCACAAAAAGCAAGCCCTGTTTACAGTCCGAGGGCCGGGAAAATTAAATTTTCCCCATGGGAGGCGGAAAAACCCCAAAACTGGCGTCCCCATCGGGTTTAATCAATCCTTTAATTCAAGCAAACCTTTGGGGAAAAAGGTCATCCGCCAACCCCAAGGTTTACGGACAACAAGCGAGTGGCTGGCTGAAAATGAAGGGGATCCCTTCACAAAGGCCCCAAAAACACCCTGTACTTCAAGGGACACTTGGGGTTTTGGGCATGGGGTTTCCCCCCTACTCGTTTTCTCAACACCCCCACAAGGAGGGGGGCAGCCATCTCTTGGGGAATTTATCAACCTCTTTTCCAGGGCAAACTGGGCCCCCTTTTAGGGCCCGGGAAATGGGGACCTGCTTTTCCCCGTTTCGCCCAGGTGTGGTTCCCCGAGGACCCACCCCCTTTTACAACCAACCCGCCGGGCCTTGGCCAACCAGGTGGACGTCTGGAGGACTGGATGTGAACCCACTGTGACAGGGGGGGAAAGGGACAGACTAGAATTTTTCTGCAAATCTGTTTGGGGAGGGGGGGATGGGGGGGGGGTTTTTGGGGTTTTTACAGTCGTTACTGTTTAAATTTCCCGGAACAATGATTATCACAAACAAATGGGGCTGGCTAGAAATCATTTAGAAAACCAAAGATTATCACAAACAGTGTTTCTTTTTGCTAGAACCAAAAAAAGAACAATGATTTCACAAACAGTGTGTTGTGCAGAAATGAATTTTGATTATTCTGAAAGGAAAGCTTGAAACGTAAATGTTCTGAATTGTGGGGATGGCAAATTTTTGAGAACGGGAGTGGGATGTGGATTTCATTGGGGTTTGGGAAAAAAAAAATTTGATGGCTATTTTTCAACAAAATAATTTTTCGTCGCGGCGAAAAGAAAAAGAGAAGAACAGTTTTGGGAGGTTTTTGTTTTTTTTGTTTTTTTAGTAATTTTTTACCCCCCCCCCCCCCTAAGTTTTAAATTTTCAAAGTTTTATTGATCAATGTTTTCGCCTTAATTTGGAAAGGCACACTTCTTTGTTTTCCCCTGGCTTGCGGGCCTGTCAAAAGTGAAAAGGGAAATTTTTAAAATAAAAAGAACCTTTAAAAGGGGAAATGCAAAATTTTTTAAACTCTAGAAAAACACTCCATTTATCTCAGAAGGAAGGGTTAAAAAAATTCTTAATTTTGGGTTTAGGATTTTTGTCAGTAAAGTTGAAAGTGACCCATGCCAAAGGGAACCTGTAGAGGTAAAAGGGGAATAGTGCGTGCTAGAATTCAGCAATCCAATTTTTAGTTCTTCTAGCGCCACAGTCAACCGCCCTGAAACTTACGGGTGGGGGAATCTCAGTAACATTTTTTACTAACTTCTAGCAGTACAAAAAAAATGGCAGAACAGGGACAAAATGCTTTTCTGAAATTTTTTATTTTAGTTGGTAAAAAATTACATAAAAAAAGGGTTTTAGGCATTTTTTAATCCTTTACATATTTACGCACCCTTTTCACCATAAGTTTACGTTTTAACAAAGGGAAATTTTCAAAAACATTCCCCTCAAAAAAAAATTTTTAAAAATCGCTGCTTTTAAAAATTTCCCTTTTTTGGGGTTTTTTTCAAAAGTTTCAAAATTCAAGTACGAAGTTTTTAGGGGTCGCCCTCGATTGGTGGTGGGGGGTTTGGGCTGGGATCCCAAGCATTGTGGAAAAGGGCTGGCGGGCGGGGTAAGGGAGGGGAGTTTCCCCGTTTGGGCCCGCGGGGAAATTGTTTTCATCGGCAAGGGTGGCCGCCCGTGGGGGAGAAAAAGGGGCCGACCACAGCAAATTCCAAATTGAGACCGGGGCCCACAAGCTTGGGAAAATTCCAGGGAAACTGCCCCTTTTTCTCACCCCCCCAAGTTTGTTGTTTTACACGCCGAGGGGTGCCCGGGGGTGATGGGGCAGGGCCCCCTCCAAAACGCTTGTGCCGGTCCCCAGGTCCTACCCCGTGCAGGGGTTTTTTAGGTTTTACTGTTTCATGGGGGAGAGAACGTCCTTTACCGGTTTGGGGGGAGGGCCTTTCCCCCTTTCCACTGGGGTTCACGCAGCTAAACCAAAGGCTTTTTAAAACCGGGGGGCAGAAAAGGCATACGTGGGATGGACCCGGGAAACCCCAAACCTTTTGGAGACAGACGCTCCATATTCCCGTCCCCCAAAGAGCCAGTGGTCTGCACCCAACCAGCTCTTCCAGGTGGCCGAGTGTGTGGCACCAATGCTGTCGATGCCTGTGGAGGAGCTCTTGGACCGGTCTGCCAACAATGCTCTGCACCTCTTCAGCTGTTAGGGCAAAGCGCATACTAGCCAGACCTGGGCTCTTGCGAGGGAACTACACTCACTAAAGCTTTTTCATAAAGTTGGGGGGAGTGTAGTGACTCACGAGTGTAGTGAGCATACGCACTCGGTTCACCACCGGAACCGGAAGGTGCACCTCGCATGAGCAGTGCTCACTCACCAGCTGACGACAGGGCGGGAAGAAGCTGTCACTCTACTCGTCACCCCGTCGAGTGCAGACCACCTCGAGGCAAGCTCCCGAAGTGAGAACCCGTCACCAGACAGCTTCTACACCTGACCATTGTGGACGCCCGTCCTCTACTTCAAGCTAAGGGAGCGACGTGCAGCGTCCGGAAGTAGTATAGTATGCGCCCGTTGCCCCCCACGACGGGTGCAAGATCTCGGCCGAGTGGGAAGAAAGAAGGAATATGGGGTCAGAGGTCACGGTTTGTTTACGCAAAGTACCCGGATGAGGGTGCAAAATGGCGGCACAAGATGGCGGCCATCAGGGGCCAGCACTCTCGCGCGGTTTTGAGTCGAAAGCGAAAGTATGATTAGAGTTATCTTCCCCTGATCCGTAAAAACTCGGTCGATGACGTCACCCGGTCTATTCTGAGGATTTGGCTGCGAAGCGGCGGCTCACCTGCCTCTCTCTAATACTTCGCTGCGTGCAGCGCGCGCGTGCCAAACCCCTTCCCCCCTCTCTCTCTCGAGCGCCGTCTGCGCGCGTCTCTGTGTGTGTGTGTGCGTGTGTGTCCGCGTGTATGCGCGCGTTCACGCGCGCGCACGCGCGCGTTTGTGTGTGTGACACAGAGAGAAGGAGGAGGGCTCGGCTTACATATATATATATTTTTTAAAAAGCGTGTTTTCTGTTGTATTCTTTTCTATTTTTTATGCGCGCAGCGTACGCCGATGTGTACGAGACTGAAAATCGGTACGTCTTAACCCCGGCTCTCCCCTCTTACCTTGTTTTATTTTCTGGCTTATTTTTTGGCAGCGAGTAGCTGTTTGTTTGTGTGCCTATGTGTTTGTGACCCACTTCGGATGCGTACTACCTCCCCCTTCCTTTTCCCTCTCGTATCATTACTCGTGGGCTCTCTGTGTGCGTGTGTCTGTCTGCGCGCACGGTATTATTTTATTTACGTTTGTTCCTATGCGCGTGTATGTGTCCATGTTGCGAGTGAAAGAAAAGGATAACTGGCCTTTCAAAGTCTGTAAGGGGGAGTGTGAAAGCGAAAGTGTGTGTGTGTGTGTAGGAAAGGAGACAGTGCGGGTATGTGTGTGGTGTCAGATAGACCCAGGTATCTGAATGCCAGGAGAGACTTTATTTAGTATCTGAATGCCAGGAGAGACTTTATTTATTATCTTATGCGCGCCATACTATATGCACGCACTCGCTCACGCTTTCACACGCGAGCACGCGCGTGTACACACTCACATACGTACGCTGGCATACACGACCTCGCGCAGCCATTCGATAAGAATACGATAAAAGGGAGGGGAAAAAACTGTTTATTGCGCTACGTGACACAACCGAAACAACCGTTACACATCCCCAAAAAACAACACAACAACAACCATAGAACTGTATAATCGAATCTGGAAGGTTATATTAACGTGTCAAAAAAAGAAAAATCGTGTGATATCAGAGCATCGTAATATTAGTGTAAATGACATGTTTTCCCCGTCCGCTGATCGTTCGAGCTATAAAACGGACAAAAGTCAAAGCAAAATTTTTTTTTAACTTTAGTCAGTCTTACAGAACGAAGGACCACCCAGGAAACACCACGAGGAGGTGGGGGACTGTTTCCCAAAAAATAATGGATTAAACAGCACACTCTGATACAAGAAAAAAAAATAAAACGACTATTCGAACAGTCATCAAGACCACAATCACGTTGGAACGCTATCATACAGAAAAAAGAAGCTGCAGCTGGACTCGGAAACCACCGATTGTAGTCAACGGAAAACTGCTGTCGCACGGAGGGTCGTACGACTTGATCCAACCTTCGATGACTAAGTGCCATGTACAGCGAATCCGTATCCATCTCCAAAAGTTGAAAAATCCGATCTGTTGACAAATTTGTCCAAACAATCACAATAAAACTGCAACATTCGCAACTTGGCATATTGGTAGACGAAATAACCAGTCTGGATCAGGAGTGCCCAGTTGAAGTTTTTTTTCCTCATTCCACAACACCGCCACCTAGCTCGGTCAGTTTATGAAACCGTCCTTCATTGGCTTGATCCACGGTGACATAATGAATGTCTCGGTGTGTTTTGGCGATGTTAGTCAGCGTTTTACCATAGGCACTGTTGCCTAGCAAGTTGAAGGTTTCAGCCAAAATAGTCTGCGATGAATCCTTATCACCCTGTCTGCGTGCGTCAGACACCCGTTTACCAACTTCCTCGAAACACGGGTTGGGTGTGTACTCAATGACTAATGTGATGTTGTTCACAACAAGACCATGTTCCAAGTACCACTTGAGTAATGTGTGTATGTGTGTGTGTGTTTTTATCGATTCTGACACGTCACTTGATGTGTATGAGTTAGCAGTAACAGTTTGACTCATACAAATCAATATATGGTGGGGTTTCGGCTGTGTCAAGGGACGCATCGCCTTGAAGTATAGCGTGTTAGGTTGGGTGCTTCACCCATAGCAAGGTCGTTTCCGGCTAGTGACTAAGGGAAGCAACCGTCTCCGATCTTTACTTCCCTTTTTACCGAGAGTGTAACAAACCTTGACCTACGTTGACACATTTTTCGTGTCATTATTGTGGGGACCGATCAATAACACTAAATCAAGGGAGGCTAGAGGGGGGTTAGCACCTGACGTTTAATACCGCCTCATACAACGATAACACATTTTTTTCCCATTCATCCCTAGGGCTAGCGGCGGCATTGCGCCTGCCACAAAAAACGATGACACATTTTTTTTTTCTTCCCCATTAATCCAGGAGTGGTCCGTTACGCTGTCACATATTGCACCATAAAACAAATTCACCACTGTTCACTGGCTTGTGCGGGTTTAAAACGAGGACCGTGATCGAGTCAGAGACAGAAAAATACACATAAACGCAGACAGACAGAGACACAGACGGACAGAGACACAGACAGATAATAATGAAAAAGGAGAAGGAGGAAGAAGAAGAAGAATCACTAATTTCACTGTATTAAGAATTACTTGTATTTTCGAAATCGAACAAAAGAGTTATATCTAACATCAAATTCCATAGGCAGGGCTGTATCTAAGAGTCCTCTTGTTGCCTGGCAAATGTGCTTTGTGTTCAATGCGCATGGTCCATGGAAATAAAACTGTTTTAAACCAACATCAAATTCCAAATTTTCACTGAAAAATTTCAGGTTTTTTTTTTGTTTTTTTAAAGCTCCTTTCCAAACAACGTAATGATAACGCTCTGGTCCTGACCTTTATTAATAAACAACAAAAACAAAATGCTTACCAATGAGTTATTTATCACAATTATTATTTCAGCAACAGACATTTTGCAGAAATGATACAGTTTAACATGGGTCTTATCATGTCAACGTTTGCCCCTTAAAAAAAAAGCACTGACCGGTGAAAGTTAATTAGAAAACGTTCTTACCTTCATTTTACGGTTTATTGTGGACGTTTTATAACGTATGTCCTTGGCCGAGAGATACGACATTTAATGTGACCTTCCATCACAAAATGAGTCTCTTATCACCAAACAGTCCTTTCGAAGTTTTACATGATTTAAAAAACACTTTTTACTCTCGTTTATTTGAAAAAAAAAACATATGCAAATAAGATGTTTAGTTTTTGAGATACAGGGTTTAGAAAACGGTCCACTCTAAGTGAAACCATTTTGATAAAATGAGGGAAATCTAAATGACATTGATTAACTATTTCAGACAAGGTGAGTATGGTTGACACAGTTTAAATGTCACAACTGTGAGCTTTTGAACGATGTGTGTCACTTGTTGGGTCCATCGTAAACGCAGAGGGAACACGGATTGTCGTGAATTTTCTTGTGGACTTTTTTTTCCAGAGTCAGTCATTGATATTTTCACTTATTAGGCGCTGTGACCATTCATAACTGAGTATATACACGCTATCGCAGTAGACAAGGGGGGTTAACCTTGATATGAGTGGTCGGGGTTTTATGATGGTTATGTCTTTAGCTGGGAGGTACAACATTAAATGAGATGAGGTTGATGCTACATGATGGTGATGTCCTTACCCGTGGCGTACAACCTTAGATGACATGTGTTTGCTGTATGAGTTTTAATCGAGGAAACTTTTTTTTCTTTTTTTTTTTGGTAACAGATTAAGGAGACTAAAACCCACGTCTGTGAGGTCTGTCACGCATCTTTCCAGAAGAAATATAACCTGCAAAAGACATGTGCAATCTGTACATACTTTAGACACATCTCATATTTTGCAACGTTTGCCATGAAAATTTCGTAACAAAAGAAAATTTCGATTTACATTTAATATCTCACAACAAACGGCTGCGGGAAGAGGAAAAAAAAACAAAAAAGAAAGATTGAAAGAAGTGAAAACGGAGAGAAGAAAAGAGCAGGATGAAAACAAAGGAAACTTTATCATCAGTCTGTTGGGTAAAACAAAAGACGACGAATAGATCTGAGGGGTGGTGGTGATTTCAATCAAGATGATATTGCTCCCAAAATCCGGCAGAATTAACGCCGACAGCCGGAGCACCATTCACTCTCATTCTTTTGAGGGCAAGCATGAACGCATGTTTAACATCCGCTGGGAGCATCAGGGAAAGACCGGACTGGAACGACCGTCTCAACGCCATTATTGAGAGGCACAAGCAAACGATTTAAAAATCAACCTCGCCACACAGAGACAACGATGACTATCGTTTCTTTCGTGCATCCAGAAACAACGTCCGAGTCACGGACACTCCTCGTCTGATCAACAACAGACAGATATCAAGAGGTTCCTGAAGCCATTAACGACCAAACGTCTGGGAACACGCCAGACAGCAACATCCCGACTCAAAGTAGATGGTCCATTCCATCGCCTCAAACCAGCTTCTGTATCAACCCTCTCCCGGACTACCCCACTGGCTGCTGCGATCTTCCTCCATCTGATTTCATCACGACCATCAAGGGCATCTACCCACTCGTGAAGGACGAAAACCACTCTTTTCTGTACACCGACAACCTGGGGTTTGTTTTTCTTTCGGTGCCACGCCTTGCATCGAGGAGCGTTGCTTAAAAGTGTTCAAACACCTACCCAACTCTCTTTGAAACATGGTATGAGAACACGGGCCAAGAAAAGAAGAGGAGTTCCTGGCACGACGCTCACCGACCTGGAAAAGGCCGAAAACATGTTTGGGGTCAAGTTGGATGTTTTCCAGATTGACGAGTCTTGCCTGGTTCCTTTTCGACGGAGCGAAAACGCACACTCCCCAACACAATGAGGATCCTCGATTACAAGAATCATTTCTGCTACAACGTGGACCTGGATCAGATCGTCCATCCATGTTCAGCACCGCAACGGGGGGTTCAGACGAAGTACCATACTAACCTACTGAAGAAGAGAAAAATGGTTCACTCGCATTTATTCTAAATCGAAAGGGGTTTGGTGCTGCCTCCATCCTTCAGGACCCCTCCTTTTGATGTAGAAGAAAGAGAGGGCGTTCCTGTGTTGTTGGTAGGTGTAACATAGTCGTTCTGTCTATACAGAAACTCTTGATCACTCCTCCCTCACTGCCCTCAGACAGGGACTCCTTGACCAAACTATTGTGGCGTTTGCTGAACCCCTTACAGCTCAATTTGTCAGGACACCCTCTGAAAAAACAGGGTGTCTTGAGCAAAGAGCCACGGTGCCGTTACCCTTGTACTCAAGTTTGAAAAGACTGAGAGTTCTTTTGTCCAATTTTTGTCGTTCCAAGCAGCAGGGAAGAGGGGTCCAATTCCGTCCAGATAGTTTGCAGGAAACGAAGAGGTCTTGGTGAGCGTCACAAGATTTAGAAGGGAACCAGTTTTTGTACTTCGGTAGAACTGGCGTTTCAGCTCTGGTTGAACAGATCTCTCCAACCCGTCTCCACTCAGGGCCATGAATATGGACTCAGTATCCATTTCACGGAGTTGAAAATAGGGGCGGGACGAACCTGTCGACACAGGCGAAATAGAACTCAACATCCTCGGTTTGGCGTAACTGATAGAGAAGAAGTCGATTTGGTTGGGCAGATGCCATCGGATCTTAGCCTTACTCAGCTCTCTTCCATCAGGTCGTCCATCAGACTAGTCAATTTCTTGAAAAGGGGATCGTTGATCAGCTTGCATACATCATCCTTCTTAACGTAGGTGACATCCATGAATACATCTGTGTTCCTTCTTTTCGAAGGTGCCAACTACATTCCCAGATTTGTACCAGATTGACGCCCAGCGTGATGCCGAGGTACTCTCTGATGTCCTGGGTTTTTTTTTTTTTCCTAAGTTCATCCATGGTCTTTCCGTTTAATGGGTTGACGTCGACTCCACGTGTCTGGCGACAGTCGTGTCCATGGAATAGACATCCGTGGAATTGTAGGTCATCCTATGTTCGGGTCCACCTGTCTACCCTGATCTGGAGTCCTCCCAGTGCTATTCCTTGCTGTTGTACTTGTGGCAGTTGAAGACGTTTTCTTTGTGGATGACCCATTCCAGCCATGCTCTCGCCGTCTCTCCGTAGACGTCCGTTTTTTTCCGGCTTGAAAGTTGCTTCCCTTGCGTCGACGGACAAGATGTTCCGTGGGCATCTCCTGCGTTAGAGCCCACAGATACAAGGCGTGGCGTCGTAGCCTTCCAAACACTGGACTGACTTTTCACCGGGACCCGAGTCATCCCCTTCTCGTGGTACGTGTGAAAAATGATGGATGGCCCTCCCACCATTTCCTTGCACAGATCTTTTGTTTTTGTCGTTGACCAGAGAGAAACAGACATCTGGGGAAGCCGCTTGAACAGGTACCTCAACGTCAGTCCAGGGATCCTGATGGCATCCTTTAGCATGAAAGAGAGGGCGTTCCTGTGTTGTTGGTAGGTGTACATAGTCCTTCTGTCTATACAGAAACTCTTGATCACTCCTCCCTCACTGCCCTCAGACAGGGACTCCTTGACCAAAACTATTGTGGCGTTTGCTGAACCGGCAACCCCTTACAGCTCAATTTGTCAGACACCCTCTGAAAAAACGGGTGTCTTTGAGCAAAGAGCCACGGTGCCGTTACCCTTGTACTCAAGTTTGAAAGACTGAGAGTTCTTTTGTCCAATTTTTGTCGTTCCAAGCAGCAGAACAGATCTCTCCACCGTCTCCACTCAGTGGCCATGAACATGGACTCAGTATCCATTTCACGGAGTTGAAAATAGGGGCGGGACGAACCTGTCGACCTTTCTTCTACATCAACGGAGGGTCCTGAAGGATGGAGGCAGCACCAAACCCTTTCGATTAGAATAAATGCGAGTAAAACCATTTTTTTCTTCTTCAGTAGGTTAGTATGGTACTTCGTCTGAACCTCCCCGTTGTGGTGCTGAACATGGATGGACGGTCTGATCCAGGTCCACGGTGTAGCAGAAATGATTCTTGTAATCGAGGATCCTCATCGTGTTGGGGGAGTGTGCGTTTTCGCTCCGTCGAAAAGGAACCAGGCAAGACTCGTCAATCTGGAAACATCCAACTTGACCCCAAACATGTTTTCGGCCTTTTCCAGGTCGGTGAGCGTCGTGCCCAGGAACTCCTCTTCTTTTTCTTGGCCCGTGTTCTCATACCATGTTTCAAAGAGAAGTTGGGTAGGTGTTTGAACACTTTTAAGCGACGCTCCTCGATGCAAGGCGTGGCACCGAAAGAAAAACAAACCCCAGGTTGTCGGTGTACAGAAAAGAGTGGTTTTCGTCCTTCACGAGTGGGTAGATGCCCTTGATGGTCGTGATGAAATCAGATGGAGGAAGATCGCAGCAGCCAGTGGGTAGTCCGGGAGAGGGTTGTACAGAAGCTGGTTTGAGGCGATGGAATGGACCATCTACTTTGAGTCGGGATGTTGCTGTCTGGCGTGTTCCCAGACGTCTTGGTCGTTAATGGCTTCCAGGAACCTCTCGATATCTTGTCTGTTGTTGATCAGACGAGGAGTGTCCGTGACTCGGACGTTGTTTCTGGATGCACGAAAGAAACGATAGTCATCGTTGTCTCTGTGTGGCTGAGGTTGATTTTAAATCGTTTGCTTTGCCTCTCAATAATGGCGTTGAGACGGTCTTCCAGTCCGGTCTTCCCTGATGCTCCCAGCAGATGTTAAACATGCGTTCATGCTTGCCCTCAAAGAATGAGAGCGAATGTGCTCCGGCTGTCGGCGTAAATCTGCCGGATTTTGGGAGCAATATCATCTTGATTGAAATCACCACCACCCCTCAGATCATTCGTCGTCTTTTGTTTTACCCAACAGACTGATGATAAAGTTTCCTTTGTTTTCATCTGCTCTTTTCTTTCTCCGTTTTCCTTCTTTCAATCTTTCTTTTTTGTTTTTTTTTCCTCTTCCCGCAGCTGTTTGTTGTGTGAGATATTAAATGTAAATCGAAATTTTCTTTTGTTACGAAATTTTCATGGCAAACGTTGCAAAATATGAGATGTGTCTAAAGTATGTACAGATTGCACATGTCTTTTGCAGGTTATATTTTTCTGGAAAGATGCGTGACAGACCTCACAGAAGTGGGTTTTTAATCTCCATAATCTGTTACCAAAAAAAGAAAAAAAAAAGTTTCCTCGATTAAAACTCATACAGCAAACACATGTCATCTAAGGTTGTACGCCACGGGTAAGGACATCACCATCATGTAGCATCAACCTCATCTCATTTAATGTTGTACTCTCCAGCTAAAGACATACCATCATAAAACCCCGACCACTCATATCAGGTTAACCCCCCTTGTCTAACTGCGATAGCGTGTATATACTCAGTTATGAATGGTCACAGCGCCTAATAAGTGAAAATATCAATGACTGGACTCTGGAAAAAAATGTCCACAAGAGAAATTCATGACAATCCGTGTCCCTCTGCGTTTACGATGGACCCAACAAGTGACAACATCGTTCAAAAGCTCACAGTTGTGACATTTAAACTGTGTCAACCATACTCGCCTGTCTGAAATAGTTATTCAATGTCATTCAGATTTCCCTCATTTATCAAAATGGTTCACTTAGAGTGATACCGTTTCTAAACCCTGTATCTCAAAAACAAAACATCTTATTTGCAATTGTGTTTTTTCAAATAAAACCAGCGTAAAAAGTGTTTTTAAATCATGTAAAACTTCGAAAGGACTGTTGGTGATAAGAGACTCATTTTGTGATGGAAGGTCACATTAAATGTCGTATCTTTCAGCCAAGGACATACCGTTATAAAACCTCAACAATAAACCGTAAAATGAAGGTAAGAACCTTTCTAATTAACTTTCACCGGTCCGTGCTTTTTTTTAAGGGGCAAACGTTACATGATATAGACCCATGTTAAACTGTATCATTTCTGCAAAATGTCTGTTGCTGAAATAATAATTGTGTAAATACTCATTGGTAAGCATTTTGTTTTTGTTGTTTATTATAAAGGTCAGGACCAGAGCGTTATCATTACGTTGCTTGGGAAAGGAGCTTGAAAAACAACAAAAAAAACTGAAATTTTTTAGTGAAAATTTGGAATTTGATGTTGGTTTAAACAGTTTTTATTTCCATGACCATACGCATTGAACACAAAGCACATTAGCCAGGACAACAAGAGGACTCTATATACAGCCCTGCCTATGGAATTGATGTAGATATAACTCTTTTGTTCGATTCGAAAATACCAAGTAATTCTTAATACAGTGAAATTAGTGATTCTTCTTCTTTCTCCTCCTTCTCCTTTTCATTATTATCTGTCTGTGTCTGTCCGTCTGTGTCTCTGTCTGTCTGCGTTTTGTGTATTTTTCTGTCTCTGACTCGATCACGGTCCTCGTTTTAAACCGCACAAGCCAGTGAACAGTGGTGAATTTGTTTTATGGTGCAATATGTGACAGCGTAACGGACCACTCCTAGATTAATGGGGAAGAAAAAAAAAATGTGTCATCGTTTTTTTGTGGCAGGCGCAATGCCGCCGCTAGCCCTAGGGATGAATGGGAAAAAAAATGTTTTATCGTTGTAATGAGGCGGTATTAAACGTCAGGTGCTAACCCCCTCTAGCCTCCCTTGATTTAGTGTTATTGTCACGGGTTTGTTACGAGGCCCATGACGATTGGCCCACCTAGGGTAGTAGAATTATTCATTTATTTATTGTCGTCGTTGTTGTCGTATATCCCGTCCTTTAATGTGGCTTGTGGTGTGGTTGCACCTTTGGTGTAGTTCAGCTCAGGTTAGGTTTGCTTTCTCTCTCTCTCTCTCTAATTCCATGCCCGTGCAATTCATCCTGCAGGTTCACGGGTGGCTGGTACCTTTCTCTTGAACCTGCTGTCTATCGGCCTCTCACCTGTCTTTTCACCTGCCGCACGTGCAAGATTCCTCTTAGGCTTGAGGTATCCTCACTGTGACGTAGCGTGGCATGTTGGCCGCCATCGCTTAGGCAGGTTTTCTCTTCACTCGAGCGGAAGATGTCTCTGGGAGCGCCTGCTCCGGTCTTGGTTCTTCACCTTATCGTCGAAGGTACAGTCGGTACCTTCATTTCCTACAGTCGGCCTGTAGGAGAGAGACATCACTTCATCTCTTTTCCGCATCTGTGCTGCTGGCCTCTCGACTGGACAGAGGGCAGAGAGAGTCGCTTGACCCGCCACTTGGGTCACCCACGGGTAGCTGGTAAGCATCAGTTTCGTGGTTTGTTCGTTTTGGGTTTTTGTTGTTAGCCGGCTAATTCTTCTCTTTTGCGCAATTCTCTTTTGTTTTCAAAATTATAAAAGAAATATTGTTTGAGACCACTTTTCTGGTTAACTCAATCTTTAACCTGGCCATTCTAAATTATATCCAAAATTCTTTCTCCATTTTATGCATCTGGTGATGCGGTAGTCGGTGGGGATGGGAGAGAACCTGGTGATTCAGGGTTGGTACTTGCTTGGTCTCGCTCGTCCGCCCCTGTCACATTCGCCGGACTCTTATTCTTCGGCCACCGTCTGTTTGTGTGTGCAAGGAGAACGAGTTTTATGTTCGCGAGCATGCGTACGCATGATTAGTCGTTTGGATGCGTGGTTGGAGATTTGTGTTATTTTGAAATGTTGCTATAAAATGTGGGGATAATTGTGCCATTGAATTATTATTATTTGCAAATGTGGTGGCAGATGTAAAGCCATGGTTACTCTATTAGTTCAGTTCCTAAGAAAGGAAAATGTTAAACGTGAGTGAGAGAAGGATGAAGATAATTCATATTTGTTTTATAGCCTGTTAATTTAATGCAGTCTCTTACCTGCTTCGTATGAGAAGACTTTAACGAACACTCCTGATTTGGTTGCTTTGCTGCGTTATGCTCAGGTCTGTGTTGAGCTGGTGTTGTTGGTGTGTTTAGTAGACCTCCCTCGCCCATCATGCGAGTGGCTGTTAGGGTTTAACAGCATGGGTCAGACTGTGCTGACTGCGGGGTTCCAGTACCCGCCTTTCTTCTTTTCCTAGTTACCTTTTCCCTCCTCCCGGGGGCTTCACCCGGAGCATGCACTGGTTGGGACCGCGCACTGGTTGGTGCCGCGCACTGGTTGGGGTCACGCACTGGTTGGGACCGCGCACTGGTTGGGGCCACGCACTGGTTGGGACCACGCACTGGTTGAGGCCACGTACTGGTCGAAAGGCCCGTGGACTTGGCTGGACGGTCTTAATCCTGTCCAGGATCTCCAACAACAACGCTCCATCCACGGGGTGCGCTCTCCACCGTCTGTTTGTGTGTGTCAAGGGTGTCGGCCTTGAACGACTCTCTTCAAGAACCGACCCGGTTTGGGGGCACCTAGTGCGACAGGGTGCTCCCAGTAGACTTTGGAGAGGCAGGGGCGTGAGGGCACTGCATGACATGGAAATGGATGGGTGCTGGAAATGTTTATTTATAATTGTGTATACGTCATATGTGTTGAAATGTCTGATTGTGATTGTGTATGTCGTGTATTGAAATGCCTCATTGTGACTGTGCATGTTGTGTGTGTCGGAATGCTTGATTGTGATTGTGCATGGTGCGTGTGTTGAAATATTTATTTGTGATTGTGTGTGTTGATGTGAATAAATGGGGTGTTGTATCGTAATCTTTTTTGTGTGGGCTCTTGCAGGGCGTGTGAGGTCAGTCACTCCCTTCACTCCCGTCTAGACCGATCTGTCAGGGCAGACCTCCAGGGGTCGGTCGTGACATTTGTGGGGGCTCGTCCGGGATGTGAAGGGCTCTGACTGTCTCTCTCGTTTCGCGGAGTACCTGTTCAGTTCTGTCTATTTTGTATATGTTTAGTCAGTTTGTCGTGTTTGTTTGTGGGTTGTTGGCTGGGTGACTCTAGCGTGAAGGGAGTCTTTTGGTGGCCTGAAGGAACATCCGGTGTGACTGGGGAGTCGAGGTGAGACCAGGGGGAATCGACCGCGTCCAGACCTCCTTCCGCCGGGTGCCTCACGCAGATACGGCCGTAAGACTTTCCTTTCTGTTGCACTCAGTCTGTCATTCCTGTTTTGTAGTTAGCCAGTTTTTTTTTACCGGGTGGTTATTGAGTACAGGTGGGTGTATCGGACGTTAGTGTCACTTTTTCCTCTCTCGGATTCCGTCTGCCAGTTTGTTTGTTTTGCCGGTGAGCCCCACCGCACTGTTGCTCGTGCTGTGGAGCGCGGTGTTTGCCAGAGTGGGAGCAGCCGGACATTTTTTTTTTTTTTTTTTTTCGGTGAGCCCCACCGCACTGTTGCTCGTGCTGTGGAGCGCGGTGTTGCCAGAGTGGGAGCAGCCGACTTATCCACACACACCCCACACACACACCCCTAAAATATCTGTTTTTCAAGTGGAATTGTCTTCCCCGTATTTGGAACCGTAGGGTATTTTTAAGTCTTTTT
>JAFLJL010003681.1:0-20341 GCA_018398815.1 Conus ventricosus
TGACTTATACAAAAAGGGAATATAAATTTGTAACAGTCATGGAAAAACAGGAAAACAGAACTGAGTTCAGGATCTGATTCACATAGAGAGAGAAACAGTCGTCCAGGATTAGAAACAAGTATAAAGATAGTTACGGTAACCAGAACAAGGATCTATTATGAAATGCAGAAGTAATGGGAACAGAGTCCGGGTCATCTTACAGAGCTTAAGTCCTGGATCAGGAAGCATTCCAAAGGAACTGGTGTTAGCAAGCAGGGCCCAAGTTTATAAGACAGAAGAATAGGCTCTCATAGTGAGAGGAAGAGTCCAAGAGTGAAATCAGCTCTGAAGAATGATTTCAACATCGTTGAACAAAACTGGAGTATTAGACATCATTCGAATGAACATTAGCTCAGGAATATCCAGTGCTGCTTTTGAAAGATATCCAAATTTGAATCTAAGACTAAAGAGCAAGAAACACACTGATTGTTACTTTTAACCCATATCTTGACATGACTCATGGATGTGTGAAAAACTGATTTTAAAAAAGGAGAAGAAATACACGTGAAGTGTAGTGTATATAATTAGACAAAAAAGTCGTGATCAGCTCAGCTTTCTTGATTGCTTTGTAGCTATCAATCAGTTAACTTCCGGTCAGCCTGTCATGGATGGCCAGCATTTTGTTTGTTATATGGACTATTTGGGAAGTATTTACATTTGATACAATTTGGAATGTAAACAGTTTGGGGGGGGGGGGGGGGGGGGGGGGGGGGGGGGGGGTATTAAAAAGTACCCCAGTTTCTTCATTTCATTCAGTGCTGTCTGAAGTAAATTTGGTAACTATGAAAATGATAGGGTGGAAAAAACATAACTGAAAGGTAAATCAAATTAATGCTTGTCCGCCAACCAGGTTGTTGTGGCTCTGACATCAAAAGTCTGCTATCAGCCAAGGGCTCACATAGAAATTTTAGTCATGTCCTTGCTTGGAACCAGTCTGGATTATGATTTTTTGCCTTCTTCAGTTTTTGCCTCGCCTAGTTCTTTTGATTTGTCTTAATGGGTAAATAGGATGATATACAGTAGAATTAACCAGCTTATTTTAGGGGCCCTCAGGGTTTTGTTATCTTTGTTTACATCTGACTGCAGTTTCTTGCTGGGCCCTTTTTTATTGTTCTCACAAACTGAACTGTCGCTAGTTACCGAAAGCAGAATTCACATCTAGATTATGATCCAAATTTGGAGAGAATACTGGCAGTGAGTGGAGCGCAGTTGGAGACCAGTACCACTGAAAAATCAGTACTGCTGAAGAATCGGTACCACTGAAGAATCAGTACCAGTAAAGCAGTTGAAGGTCATGCGGCAAAACGTGGGTGCTTGGCAAGTGAACCTAGTGAGCACAGTCCTGGAGCAGAGAAAAGAATGTTCCAAGACAGAAAATACCCGAAGTGAGCAGTCTAAGATTTTTGGAAAATTCAGGGATTGACAGTAGACAGCAGCTCATGCCCGATACTACCAGAACATAATCAGCATCCAAGGATACACAAGACACCATTGCACAACACTGGCACATCAGTTTGTTTGAGTTTCAGTCTGTGCAAAATCTGTTTTCTGTTTGCAGTGTGATGTAATATTGCTTCGCAGTTTCTGTATTTACAGACTGGAAAAAGCACATTTTGTCTTGGTTTCATTGCTTAAAAATATTTGATCAAAAAGAAGCTTCTCTGTTTATCCACCCTCCCGTATTTATTACAACATTGCAGATGATGAATTTCAGGCGATGAAAACCATTTTTTTTCATTCAAGGAATGTGCAAGACAGTAGTGATATGTAAATAGTGTTTTAGGTGTGTGTGTGAGAGAGTTTCATTGCGTTTTGCTTGCCAAGGAAAGTGTTAAAATGGTGTGCTGTGGCCAATTCTGAGAGTGATGCGCTGGACAGCTTTGTTGATATCCTCCATTCTAGCAAGAACTTTGTGTTGCTTGAAAGGGTCTGCTCAGTTGTTTTGGGAAGATGGTTGTGAACTCTGGCCCCCCCCGGTATTGACAATTCACGACAACGGTCAAACGACGCGCAGACATCAAGGCTGTGCACAGAGTTTTGACACCTGGATTCATGTGCAGTGAACCATTTCTTGTTACCATGTCGAACTGAAGAAGAAAAAAAAAATCTCCATAACGGGTGTGTATTTTCCATTCAAAACATGGACGATGTGTGGAAGGTATTTGTGCATGACTTTTGTTGCCTACTAGTGTTGTTCCACTACTTTTGCCTATTGACCATGTGAATTCTTTGGCTCCAATGTGTTCCAAGTATTATACCAAAAGAGAGTGGATTTTGAATGGCACTTTGCTACTGTTAACGTTGTGAGTGTTTGCATGCTGACCTGGGAGCTGACGGTGCTCTCACTTCCCACCTGTTTATGCATGGATCTGAAGATTTCAGGAACCACTTTTTTTCCCCTCACAACATCTGTTTCGAGTATAGCTTTCTTTTTTTTCTCCTGCATGGAAATTGGCTTCTGGATGCCTCCTTAGAATAATTCCCCCCCATGCCCCACCACCCTCTCCCCGACCCCCCATGTTGACGAGTGTAAAGTGGAAGGATTGTTTGTACCTGTCTTTCAACTTTGGTCAATAACCACACACTTCTTTCACCATTGCCTCACCAATCCTGTGACAGATATCCACTCCTCTCCATTTTCTTCCCTGCTTTCTGATGGAAAACAAGATGATGATGATGATTTAAACCAGCTTATAATGCACACGGCTATGTAAGTCATGTAGTTGACATACAGACAGCTGTATGAATTTTGAATGACTATTGTTGATGTGTGTAACCAATACGATATTAACAGTGATATTAAACAAAATTGTTGGCTCGGTTGAAGTGACGAAGTCTCATAAATACAAAATTATTTATTTGTGGAGACAAGCTACCATAGAATGTGAAGCCAGGAGGCAAAGTTGGAACTTAATGCAACTACAAGCTTGTCAGTGTTGATTTGTAAGGAGTAAATTCAACAAAATTTGGCAGATGTGATAGGATTTAAGATTCAAGTGAAAAGTAATGATGAAAATTTTGAAATGAAGCTGATGAAGCACTATTTCATCAATGAAAGGTGAGGGAGGGAGGGAGTGGGGGAGGGGGGTTTACAAAGTGAGAATGCATTTCCTAGATCATTGGACATTGTCTGCTTGTATGTTTTTGCACTGATCATGTAGTTTTTTTTTAATGTGAATGGTGCATGAATGTTTATGTGTGTGCGTATGCGTGTGCATACGTGTGTTTGCGAGAGGCAGGTATCCTTATTTACAAACGCGCTTAGAGAATGTGCAAGGCTGAGAGAGAGAGTGAAAGGTGGAGGGAATGTACACACGATTCTGTGATACGTAGAAAACTTAAACATGCATTCATAAAGTCATGTGCAAACTGCACACAGGGCTCGTTGGCCAACACGTTTCCCCTTCTGTAAATTATATACATTTTTATGTATTGCATCAGTATGATTGCCAGTGTGCATGCTTGTGTGTGTGTGTGACAAGGTGAGAAAGAGATTGTTTGACATATTATCAATATGTCTCTCAATAAGAGTCAGAGAGATTTGTTCGACATGTTATCAATATGTCTCTCAATGAAGTCTGAGAGATTGTTTATGTGGCCCCGACTCTCTCCCCCTTAGCATCAGGTCTGTACTCAAAAAGCAAAGATATTGATAATGTGTACGTAAGAGTGCATGCACACATTATCGGGTGCTTGCCTGTTTGTACTATGCATGCACACTGCAGTGGCCCCTTGATTTGTACCTTGACCTGGAAGAAAATTAGAAATGCTTCAAGGACAGGAACATGATAGCATATTTTCTTTTTTAGACCAGCTTATGGCTGATTTGTGTTCCTTTTTATTTTATGCATGTTTGAGGCCTACTCAAGCCATTATTGTGAGTAGATTTTTTTCTTTTAAAAAAAAGAAGTATGCGAAACATATTTAAAAGACAGTTGAAATTGAAATATTCCTTGACCAAAAAAACTCACATATGTTCGGGCACCGAACACAACTCGCTCAGCGAGACATTCGGCGCGACGAAGGCCTCTGGATGGAGGCCGAAAGCTTCGCTTCGGCAAAACTTCCTGTGTGAAAAAGGTAAAAGACTGTGTTAATCATCACATTATATGGTCGTTCCCCCCCCCCCCCCCCCCCCCCCCTCCCAAGTCGACACTCTGTTTAATTATTACTGTGCATACATAAAATTTTGAGCTTCGATCCTGATTGTTGACAGTCAGGAAAGACAACAGATTAGCAGGAAAAAAAGGTGTTAGGCTTTTCTCCTTCTCTCTCTTTTAGATTAGGAAGTCTCTGTGGACATGTAGATAAATCAGAATTATTGACTGAAGTATTTGTCAGTTACCTCTCTGAGATTTTAGATGGAGGTACTATAGGCACATGTCATTCATTGATTTGATCCGTTTTAATGCTCTAAAAGAAAAGAAAAAGTGGACTTGTTTCATGTTTAGAGCAGCAGTAGGAAAAGGGCAGAGTGACCCAAGAAACATCATCCATAGAAAAGGGTGGAGAGCAGAGAGAAGGGAATCTCAAGTCTTATAACCGTAATATACCTTATTTGGGGTATTTGTTGGTCAGTTGCTTAAGTGAGATTAAAACACACCCAAATTGATGTAGATGTATACAAAGGGAAAAAATGGATGTAAATTTGAAGAGAGGAAAAAGAAAGGGACATGTAATGTACTTTCTGGATAGTTTGAGAAAAAGGTTCAATGTGGCAAGGGCAGTTTTACTCTGCAAAAGAATGTGGTTATGTTTGGCTTATTCTTTGAATGCCACAAGTGCCATAGCAGCTGGAACAAGGATGACAATACGCATGGCTTTCCCTGCCCTCTTCGCCCGCATCCTTTCAGGTGGCCTCTAATGGAAATGAACTCTTGCCATGTCACAAAAACTACACTTTTTTTGTACATGTCAGGTTTCATATTTGGAAGGTTGTATTGTGCGATTCCCCCCCCCCCCCCCCCCCCCCCCCCATGTCATTTTGAAACAGATTTTCTTCTTCTGACTTGGTATAGGTATTCACATTTCAGTTGCATACGCGTTAGTTGTCTGTGTGCATGCTTGACCACCCTTTGTACTGTTAATTACATTTTAACTGAAAATAAAGGTTAACACAAATGGATTTGTTGCTTCCAACAGCATTATTTATCAAACTAAAAATTGGATTTCCCAAGGAGAACATTTCAGTCCCTTGAGTTTCAGATCTCAAGTCTAGTATTACATTGTGTCAATTTTTTACATTCTCTCGTTAAGAGATTTTGTAATGAAACCGTCATCATCATCAGGATTACCAACATTCTGATTGCTGTGTGTTATTACAATTTTAGTTTGACTCTTGTGATTGGCTCTTATTGTAGACTCTGTTTGATAATGTACATGTCTTCATAAACTCATGATCAAAATTATTAATTTCTGTAAAGTATGAAGTTTTGCAAAGTAGAATGTGCATTCCGCTTTTTAGGGAATAGAATGCTGTTAATCAGGTTAGACTTTGTTGGTTAATCAATTTATTGTAACGACATATTATCTGTGCACACACTTACAACCCCTCCAAGTAGGTTGACGGCTACAAACAACATCCTCCTGTCAGAAACATATATGTATACCAAGTTGGAACTCTGGAAATTTGTTTGTCATCTGGCACACATGAAATTAACATTCATTGATTAAAGGTTTTGAGCATGAATGACAATTTATGTTCTAGTTTGAATTTTAAGCATCCAGATTAGGCCTCGTGATCACGTTTCTTTTGCCAGTTGCTGCAAGTTGCTCAGTCCTAAGATGTGTGAACTTGAGGTAAGGCTATACAGAGCCAATTCAGATTAGTTGTCATGGAAAAGATTGTAACACACACCACACACACCCTCCCCTTCCCCTTTCCTTTTGTTTGTAGTTTTACTTACTTTGTAGAAGAATGGATCGTGTTCTGTTGAGGATGGATCATCTTTTTCTTTACTCGTATTCTTGACATGTAAATGAACTCTTGACAAGTCACTGATCAGTTGGAAAAGTATCATAAACGCAGGCCTGTTAACTTAAACCTTTCTTCAATATTTTCTGCTTACAAGTATTCATACTGGAATAAAGGATCTACGGCTGCTTGATAGATACCATCTCTGATGATTTTTTCCTTGTTCAGTGACAGCTAACACTAGACCTATTCAGTTAAAAAAAAAAAAAAAAAAGAGAGAGAATTTTTTTTACTGGAAATGTCTGCAGAACATTCTTGCCAATTTGATCCTGTAGATTTGGTGTGCTGCACTGGGTTTTTTTGTTGTTTTTTTTGATACGGTGACATGTTCACAAGGATCTTTTTGCTTTTCTTTCAGTGTAAGTTGTAACCTCCAGAGGTATTTCATCAAGCTGAAATATAGGTTATGTGGAATGAAAATCATAGATCAGATCATATGTATAGAAATTGTCCACCATTTTATATATCTCATCCACCTAAAATCTGCAGATATATTATTATTACTATATCGTTATTATATTATATACACCCAAAATATATTTTTACTATATCCAGATATTATGTCCAACCAGTACGTAGTAGCAATCTTTGAAGAGGGTGTGTTGTTTTTGAAGCTGTAGAACTGCATTCAAGTCAGTTTATGGAATGGGTGTGGGGGAAAAAATCAGAAGCAAAACTAAACAAATTAGTGGAACTGTAGAATGATTTTATGTGCAGTCATTACACTAACGAAGCTTTTGAGGGAGTAAAGAGCTCTACAATATGAAAAACAAAATAAAGTTGTACCAGTTTATTTTGTATTAAGTATGAACATGGATGGATCATATTTCAGGATATACTTTTAGCTTTGGTTAGAGGTCCTATTTCTTACTTACTGTGTTTGTATTCTTTTCTTGTATTTGATATTATTCTACTTCCATATCATTTTTTCATGCTTTGCCAGTTTTATAAGTTTTCTTGTGTGTGTGTGTTATTTTGTTTTGTTTTTAAAGGGAAGGTGATTGGGGTGGATAGACTTGAACACTGTTTAAATTTACGCAAACCCTTTTTTTTTTCATTGAAGCTAGTATCAGTATATTCATTATTTGCTTCCAACTTTATGATCCTTCTTTTAAAGTGACATGATAATTATAGGAGACTAAAGCCACGGTGAATGTGGGGAAAGCTGAATTTGGATTTACAAGGTTTGAAGTCCATCAGACAAAGGTTTTTCTGGATGAAAAGGGATTTCGGGAAGAAAAGACCTAACTGATAAGATAAGATAATGTTGCTTATAGCCCAAAGCCGACGACCTGAAAATTGATATGAGAATTTAGGCACTTTTAAATGGAGAGGATGAATTTTTTTTGGGTGTGTGTGTGTGTGTGTGTGGTGTGTGTGTTGTTGTTTTTGGGGGGTTGGAGGAAGGTGAAGGTAGTCAGTCCTGTTATTGCAAGCTTTCAGTGTACCACACTGAGCAATAAGGTATCATTTAAACCCTTTAAATGTATGGTTAATATAAACATCTCTGGGTCATATTCATTGGTAAAAGATACTGAGCTGAACGAGTGGAAGAAAAAATGTCATGAAATATTTTGTTGTTCGCATGTAATAGTCTCGCACCTGCTGCTTTGGAAGATTTTCCTTTTAGCGTAAATTATATCATGTGATCACTATTTCATCTTTTATAAAACAAATTATGGGTATTGTGCAATATGTTCATATTGGCAAAAATCTTTGACACCACACATTATTAAGTTAAGAACTTTTGGGCAATGTGCATTAAAGTCTTTGGAGAAAAGGTTGTTTTCATTACAACTGTGTTTATTGTGAAACTTTTGAAAGGAATGAAGCAAGTGGTGTTTTGGTTTTTTATTTTGTTGGGGGTTTTTTTGGATTCAGATCTTCGGAAGTGCATAATGTAAAATAAAGGAAGATGACCCCACATAAATCCTAAATCTTTGGCTTCCATGGGAGGTGCTTATCACTGATTACAAACCCTTTTCACTCAGCTGCAGTCTTTTGAATTCATTTATTTTATTTATCTGTTTTATTTGATTTCTGTTATCTGTTTTTGTAAGTACATTGCATTTTATGGTGTGTGGGTTTGTTCGTTTTCTTTTCTTTCTTTTTTTTTTTTTTTTTTAATTCAAGGGTTTTGCCACAGTATTTCTGCACTTTTGCAATGTCATGTCACCTTTTACACATTTTATATTCTTTAAGTATTGGAATATAAACTTAGTAGGGTGTAACAATCAAATATTTCGTTTGGAAAAAGGACCCAATTGAATTATCGTAACGAAATACTTATGCGCTTAGCTTCAAATCAACAATTGCTGGAACAAAAGCTGATGATTTGGCCACGTTGATCAGATCTTCCTTCCCGCATTAAGAACAGGAACACCGCTTCATTGAAGAACTGTCCCCTGAATTCCCAAATGGGTATAATCTGGATATATAAATCCAACCCTTGGCTGATCAAAGACTGCTTTGGCGGACTTGAAAAAAAAGACTCCATAATGATTCTGCCAGCAGACAAGGGCTGCAACAGCAGCATGTCCCAAAACCATGTACTACGAGAAGGCGAACAAACTCCTGGAAGACAGAGCAACCTATGAACTTCTCAAAAAGACCCCACAAAACCAAGTTCTCCAACAAACTGAAAGAGATTAAATCGAACGCCTAAAAGGACACGGGCCACTAAAGTTGGAACAGTAAAAGGAAACTGTACCCCACCATGACAGATGTACCCAAGTTCTATGGTCTACCTAAGTGCACAAGAACAACGTCCCCCTCCGTCCCCTTGTTGCATCCAGAGGTTCCCTCATTATGAGACGGCGGATCGTGGCGGGCATTCTGGCCCCTCTGGTAGGGCACACAGAAAACCACATTCACAACAGCGCCGACCTAGTGGAGAAACTGTAACTACACTGTTTCCCAGGATGAACTCCTTGTTCATACGACGTCTCGGCACTTTTCACCAAAGTGTACCAGTGAAAGAGTGGGGGAATCATTAGACGCAGGTTACAGAACGACCAAACAAACGACCAAACTCTCCACCAACGCACATCTCTGACAGTGGATGACAGGGCGACATCTTACTTCTGTCTCACTACCACCTACTTCCACCTTCCAAGGCGAGTTCTACCACCCAGAAAAAAGGGAGCGGTCATGGGTTCACCAGCGAGCCCTATAGTAGCCAACCTCTTCGTGGAGGACTTTGAAGAGAAAGCACTGACCTTGTTCCACTCTCCTCCACTCTACTGGGGCCGCTACGTAGACAACACCATGACCATCCTACCCCAATGACTGGGGGAACAGTTCACTGAACATCTGAACAACCAACATCCAGCCAAACAAATTCGCGAGGAAATTTGAGCAAATGACTCCATTGCAAAGCTGACACACTTGTCACCAAACAGAGGGCGTGCCCCCTTCGCTGTCCAAGGCAAACCGACCCACACAGACCAATACTTGCAGTTCAAAAAGCCACCAACCTCTGAACAAAAAAACTTGGGTGATTCGAACTCTCACCCACAGAGCCGATACCATCTGCTCAACTCAAGAGGGCACAGCAGAAGGAGAAAGACCACCTGAAGGGAAATGCCCACCATCTCAGGCTACCAGAAGTGGGCCTGAACAAACAGCCCAGGAAGCAAGAGATCACCCCAACCACAACGAGAGAAACAACAAGAGCGCAAGGGACATATAAACCATTCCCTATGTTGGAGGTGTAAGTGAAACCCTTGACCAGGAAGATCGGGAAACTAGGGGTCGCGGTCCATCCCAACCCACTAAACACCATCTGCACCAACTCGTTGCCCCCAAGGACAAAACCAACAAACCGAAAAATCCGGCATCATCTACAAAAATAATTCCGTGACTGCAACCAACACTATGTCGAGAAACAGAACGTCCCCTCCACCTTGCCCCCGGTGTACTCTTCATTGATTGGGTCACGTGACCTGGTATGTCCATGGTCGCGTGACTGAATCGATTTTCACTCAGTCAGCAACAGCTCGTTTGAGGAAGATGGCCGGATGGCTGTCGAAAGCTACGAGTGAGTAGTGCATTTCGTTTTTTGGGGAACCAGGTCTAACTTCGGGTAGCAATAGGATATAATCTGGTGTACGAATGAATACCGTTTCCCCTCCTCCCTCCATTTGTTGACAAAATGGGTTCCTTGTACCGTCTGTGTTTCCTGTTCACCACTGTTTTGCATTTTGCGGGTGTTTACATGCTGCCTACGTTCTTAAGAAGAGGAAAGAAAAACTTGGGGGAGGGAGGGTTGGGGAAGGGGGAGTGAGAAAAAAAGTGAGCATATCTCTGGTTTGACCTGACCCTGTTCAATAATTCTGCATCATCTGATACCTGTATATTTATTGTGCGGGAGTTGCTCCGCCTTGATCTGAATCCTTGGTTATTTCACCACCCCCTTCAAGTTCTTGGATTTGTAAATAAAATTTTTATCTCCTACTCCCCAGGGTCTTTGATTTCTAGATGTGCATGTGTGGTATGGTATCTTTTTATTATGCTGCAATACATTTACCACTACAACATTTGTCGTATTGATGTGTTTAGTGTGAGTGTTGATATTGTTTTTGTTGGTTTTTTAACATCTCTTTCAAAAACAGGGGCAGTCTTGAAAGGACCCTGTGTGGTTGGTTTTTGGGTGTAGTGTGAAGCTCCCAATGATAAGATAAGATAATGTTGCTTATAGCCCCGCCCACCGCAAAAGGGGCCATATCAGGGTGTCCCCCACTTTAAATCAACTCACCATCATATTAAAAAAAAAATTAAAAAAAAAAAACCACTTTCATACATCTCATTAAATGACAATCGTCTACAAACCACCAGAAACTTTGTTAAAAATCTTTCTTCCCTAAATCTTAAATCAGATGAAAAATATTAATCTCTCTCAAAACTCAAGGACACATCAGGCGGGACATCCCTGAACAGGATCTTCAGGGACTCCGCTGTAAAATTTGTGTCTCACATCGTGCAAGTCCCAACACTCTAAAAGAACATTTTCATTGTGAGTGGCCCCCATGACATGGAATGCCCACGGACCTTCTTCACTCTTTAAAAGGTAAGCATGGGTAAAATACGAATGGCCGGTGTGCACCCGGGCACAGAACCTTTTCCTCTTTACGACCTCCCGTGGTGGGAGGAAGTCCTTAAGGTTTGGACGGATCTGAAAGAGTTTGTTACTCGTCTGTGGTTCCAATCCTCCTGCCAGAGGTCTCTCACATAATCGTACTTTGGGTTTCACATCTGAACGGGGGTTAAAATGTTGGACAGTTTCCTCTTGTGGCTTTCTTGGCTAAATGATCAACCATTTCGTTCCCGCCGATGCCAACATGACCGGGAACCCAAGCAAGAGTAATGTTGTAACCGTCCGCTTTCAACTTGCTAAAAAGTTCAAAAGAAATGCAAAAGTTCTGGATGCTGAAGGTTGCGGCCACTAATGCTTCCAAAGCTGACAGCGAATCCGACAGAACCAGAAAGTCCCTCTTTGAAGAATGTGAGATTATCTTCAAAGCCATTACCAAGCAGTAAGTTCAGCAGAATAGACAGAACATCGGAATGGATTGTTCCAACAGTATCTGAGAAGGAGCCCCAAGGGAAAATGGTCGTAAAACCCCTTTCACATGCAAACATGATTGGAAAATGGTCGAAAAAAACGCATTCACATGCACACATGAATGGAAATAACCGTATTTATTTACATGCGTTTTACACTGAATATTTCTGGGGATATTTTACACATTTACACCTTTTCCTAATACACAATACAGCTGATATAGGACAATACCCCCTCATTTTAAACATAAATCAGCAGGGTGTAATTCTTAAGCTCCACTGATTTTGAATATGGACCACAGCAGGAAATCTTTTCATAAATGGCCCTTTTTTCATGTTTCTTTTCATGATCAATTTCCAGTGCCTTTGGGGACATTCCGGTGAAAAGATCCTTTTAAAATTCACTGAATTCTTGAGCAATCTTTTTACAGCTTGCATAATGACTCCTAAGCAAATTGCAATAGTGGGATAGCATTTCAACTTCTCAGAAAGAAGAGGGGGGGTGGATGTGAACTGTGTGAGCCTATTCCATGGACTGAGGATCGGTTGAGGACTGGGTGAACCTCAAATAAAAACACACGGGCTTTCCATCTTCAGATGCAGACCCCAAAAGCACGTCCCTCCCTGGAAAAAAAAACACACAACATAATGGTGAATAAAGTTTGGGATAAGGAAACAAGAAAGATCCACTTGAATGCACCCCATCCGTTCTGTCCCAAACGCACTTCTGATACCATCCGATGCACTTTCAAGTTTATTATGACAAACATTTTCACACATATGTGTTAACTAAGGAAATTCACTGATCAGAAAATGAATGTAAATTTTATATTTTCACCCCTCTTTTTAGTTTTCCAGAATCTGTTTCCAAATTTAAAGATGTTCAAGACAATCTTGATGTGCAAACATTGCTTGCATCGTTACAATGCTGTTGGTTGTTGTTATTTTTCTTTCTAGATAATACCTAAGGTTCCATCTAAATTTTTTAGAATATGTTGACTTAGCTTCTAGAGTTCACCAAAATTTTTCAACACATTTCATGAAATGCCATGATTCCAAGGTTATAAACCGCACCTGCCAAATATCTTTTTTTAAAAGAGACAATACATAAGCGGATTGTGAAAAAAAATTATAAAATGGCAAAGCAAAGCACACATTCTAAGATATGACAATCATGTACTCACAAACAGGAAAAAGACAATACTACAATTTTAAAGGGGAAAAAAAAAACAGCCCTTCATCCTTTTTTCCATCGCTGTTTTCAGCGGCAGTAAAACCCCAGGACACACTCGATGTCAGACTTGAAAAGTGTCCAGAACTCTTCATTGATGTTGGCCACGATGTCTGTGGGTGTCTTCGCACATGTGCTTGGTGTGGCTTCTATGTCATGTGCTGTTGAGGACTGTGCCTAATCTTTTTAAATCGTTAATAATTTATGGACTGTTTCATTTTATCGCAATCGGAAAACTTGCCTTGCTGAATAACCATTTGGGTTTTAGCAGTAAAAGCCTTGAATTTCAAATATGCATCCTAGCTTGACTTTTTCATTTTTAGCATGTTTGCTTGCTCACATGGTGCTGCAGCAATCAAGCAAAACTTTTTTTTCATCTGTCATTATTAACGTGTTCATTTGGCTTATCGTTCCTACCTAAATCACTCTTTCTGTGAAATGTGGTCGAAGAAGATTTGTGCTAACATTGGTTTCTGTTTCACCCAAACCACTGCAAATTGCAAATAACCCGATGGTGAGCTGGGGGTGGGGTGGGTTGGGGGTAATCCATGAAATAGGGCCCCAGCCAGTGTGGTATCCTCAGAGACGTTTGGGGGGGAAAGTAGCAGCCTATAGTTTGGCGGATCATGTACGCCTTCAGTAAGCACCTCCCTGCTTTGCCACATGGCATGAGCAATTATTGCACAACCACAGCAATTCTGATTTGTGTGCCAAATTTGCTGTGGAAGAAGATGAATCCGAGAATTGTTGTATACAAAATGTAAAAATGAACCTCGTAAGTTTTGTACTGTCCCCTAAAGAAAAATGTTTTTACTTACATGCCAATATCAGGTGTGCGGAGAGAATTTGCTGTGAAAGTCATGTTCTCTGTCAAGGAGATGGTCATAGCGGTTTTATTGGTAGTGCTAGACTTGGGCTAAAGGTACAAGCCTAAAAAATGATACTTGAAAAGCCAAAATTCTCAAACTTCACCGTAAATAGCTTACAATTTTGTGTGCAAAACAGGGTGGTTTCCAGGGACCCAAGTTTCTTTTCAATGAACAAAAGGGCCTTTGCCATACCTCAAGGGTCTCCAGGGACTCCTGCTCTTGGTAAAGGACCAAACCCTTTGTAGTACGTCATGGGTCACCAGGGACTCCGGGTCTTGGTGAAGGACCAAAGCCTTGCAGTATGTCTGGGTCTCCTAGGGACTCCTGCTCTTGGTGAAGGACCAAAAACCCTTGCAGTATGTCTGGGTCCCAGGGACTCCGCTCTTGGTGAAGGACCAAAGCCTTGCAGTATGTCGTGGGTCTCCAGGGACTCCTGCCTTGGTGAAGGACCAAAGCCTTGCAGTATGTCTGGGTCCCCGGGGACTCCTGCTCTTGGTGAGGCCAAAGCGTTGCGTATGTCGTAGGTCTCCAGAGACTCCTGCTCTTGGTGAAGGACCAAAGCCTTGCAGTACGTTGTGGGTCTCCAGGGACTCCTGCTCTTGGTGAAGGACCAAAGCCTGCAGTATGTCGTGGGTCTCCAGGGACTCCTGCTCTTGGTGAAGGACCAAACCCTTGCAGTATGTCGTGGGTCCCCAGGGACTCCTGCTCTTGGTGAAGGCCCAAAAGCCTTGCAGTATGTCGTGGGTTCCAGGAATCCTGCTCTTGGTGAAGGCCCAAAGCCTTGCAGTATGTCGTGGGTCTCCAGGGACTCCTGCTCTTGGTGAAGGACTAAAGCCTTTCTTATGGAGGAAGAAAGCCTGGCTGTGGTTTTGTTTTTGTTGCAGTGATGCACTGAGGTGTCAGTCTCCTAACACAGTTCCATTCAAACTAAAAATGTCCGATTAGTGTTAGCTCCTATCGGGTGGGTTGTTCGAATGAAAACTTAACACTGATGGACAAGTGACCTATTTTTTTTCCCACATCTTGTGGACAAAGCATCAAATAACACAGGATAAATAACTACAAGCACCCATTGTAGTATTGGCATGGTAAACGGTCACAAATTACACATATTGTAGCCTTGCTCAAAACTAACGGGTTTTTTTTCCAATAATGCCCAAAAGAAAGAAGCCAGAGGGCAGCTGCTCTTCATTTTCCCATATCACAACACACAGGTGGAGAGGGAAAAACTGATGACCTGCGACAGAACGTGGCCGACATCACAACACACAAAGGGGGGAGGAGGAAACCTGATGCCACCTGCGACAGAAGCTGTGGCCTGACATCACAACACACAGGTGGGGAGGAGGAAACCTGTGCCACCTGCGACAGAAGCTGTGGCCTGACATCACAACACACAGGTGGGAGGAGGAAACCTGATGCCACCTGCGACAGAAGCTGTGGCCCCGACAAAGGCAGGCAAAGTTTAGTGATCTTGGTTTGCACGAAGAGCAGAAGTTCAGCTGGGACCATAGCTGACGATTCATGTAACATTGTGTTCCAAACAGCACACAACCAAACTGTCTCCTGTGGATTGTCAAAGCACCCTCCCAAGAAAGATGGAATTGTTTTTAAAATCGAATAGTCGACAAAGGGGGATTGTTCTGTACCACATAAGATAAGATAATGTTGCTTTTAGCCCAGCCGACCGCAAAGGGCCACATCAGGCTGTCCCACGTTAAAACCAACCACCAGTCTTCTGTACCACAGCCCAAAAATCAAACAAATGCCTCTTTCACACAGGTGGGGCAATAATTTCCTGAATGCTTTCTATGACCAACACAAACTGCTGATAGAATGATATTCACTGCTTGATGCATCAAGGATGTGCAAGTGTGGGCATCTGAAACTTTTCTTTTAGGGAAAAAGAACTGGGTATTGCTATGACCAAGATTTGAACTTATTCAAATGTAATTGCAGGAGGAACAGACAGACCAATCTCTGAGAAAAATCTTTTGTTCAACAAGAGAAATGTGCACAGAATATGTATCCAAGACAGATTCAGGTTGGCTTGTTACCAGATGAAACAAATCTAAATTAACAGTGCTAGTTTAGTAGTTACCCCCACAAGTTTCTTCAGAGGGTTGGCCGCTCCGGTCTCATTCAGTCAATGATCAACTGAATGTCATCAGTTTTTGGTAGAGATTAAAACTTACACAAGTTCTGTTCATTAATCATCATTTTTTCTTGTTTCTTCATTTGTATCACAGCTAAATACAAAATTACACTTGTGATGCTCTCTTTGACATCGTGTGTAATCAAAATTGAAATGTGTTCACCAAAGATGACATTTATACTCAACATTTACAAAAATATCATAAATAACTGCAAGAATAGTTTATGTTGATTTTATACTCGTCATAAAATCCAAGAAAGCAGCACAAGACTTTGGTGGCATTTGTCATATAGTATCGAACTGTCCTGTTTTTTTTGGGTGAGCCAGGACACTATCATTTTTTTCAGTTTTCACACAAGACTTTCAGACCACACATGCACTCATGTCCCTCTCTCTCTCTCTCTTGCTGTAACGTTTACCTTGAAACATCAAAATCCAGTATGCAGTTGTGTCTGGCGTGTCCTGAGAGAGCAGTTACGGTGGTGCCAGAGCGTGCATCCCACAGCGCGTGACGCCATCCAAACACCCGGTGAAGAGCAGAGGGGCGGAGAGGCCCACTTCAGTCTGGACACTCCTTCCTGCACAGGCAGTGTTCCCCAGTCACCAAGACAGCCACCTCGACTGCACAATCCACTACCATCGCTGTGGACATCACTACACGTGTGACCGACACTCCACACAGACAACAGCCATTTCACTCCATGTCTAATTCACAGATTACCTCCCATGACGGATCGCAGTCATGCAGCTGATCAAAACGATCACGTGACAATTCAGGCTTCACGAAAAATACTGATTACAAGAGGACAAGACACGTGGTCTATTCTGTGACTGGCAGACACTCAATTCCATGGCTTCTATCTTCCAGTGTGAGCTGACATTCTTCAACAACGGTCAAAATTTTAAAGTCGCCACTCCACCAACCACCTTTTCCTACCACTCTTGTGCTGAAACCAACATGCAAGTATTTGTTGAAATTTATTTTTAATCAAGACTAGCACAGTGGACCACCCAGAGCCACTCCAGGGTAATCATATGAATAAATAACGCCATGGTACAACACCCCTTCAAAGTTTAGAACCCAAAAAGAAAAAAGACAACTGGGTGCAAAAATATATCAGGTTTATTGAACATGTTCTGCTGCTGTCTGACCATTTCACCCACATTCTGAAGGAGAAAAAAGAAAAAGAATGAATAAGTTAATACATAATAATTATTATACCTAAATAGTTATTCAACAAATGAATAAACATGAGCTTACAACCATCTCCGGAAAGGGACTGTGGCTACTTAACGATGGGGTCATTAGCGGTCATGTACACAAAGCTCTCGCCAAAGATGAGCTTGGAGTTTTAGCCAAGGAACAAAGCAGCAGCAATACACAACCAACTTATTGACGAGTCCTATGCATTTTCATTTTATCAATGAGACCATTTACTAAAACCAGAAACAAAATGTACAAGAGCTGGCAAAAATAAACAAGATTTTACAAAAGTGAATAAGCTGGTACGACAAAAAGGAAATGCACAAAGCACAGGGAGTGATAGAAAAGAGAAATTTCTAATGCAAAATAGGAAATGTACACAGCAAAGAGGGAGACCGAAAAGGAGAAATTTCTAATGCAAAATAGGAAATGTACACAGCAAAGAGGGAGACCAAAAAGGAGAAATTTCTAATGCAAAAAGCAAAGAGGAGACCAAAAACGAGAAATTTCTAATGCAAAAAGCAAAGAGGGAGACCAAAAACGAGAAATTTCTAATGCAAAAAGCAAAGAGGGAGACCAAAAACGAGAAATTTCTAATGCAAAAAGCAAAGAGGGAGACCAAAAACGAGAAATTTCTAATGCAAAAAGCAAAGAGGGAGACCAAAAACGAGAAATTTCTAATGCAAAAAGCAAAGAGGGAGACCAAAAACGAGAAATTTCTAATGCAAAATAGGAAATGTAGAAAGCAAAGAGGGAGACCGAAAAGGAGAAATTTCTAATGCAAATAGGAAATGTAGAAAGCAAAGAGGGAGACCAAAAACGAGAAATTTCTAATGCAAAAAACAAAGAGGGAGACCAAAAACGAGAAATTTTCTAATGCAAAAAGCAAAGAGGGAGACCAAAAACGAGAAATTTCTAATGCAAAAAGCAAAGAGGGAGACCAAAAACGAGAAATTTCTAATGCAAAAAGCAAAGAGGGAGACCAAAAACGAGAAATTTCTAATGCAAAATAGGAAATGTAGAAAGCAAAGAGGGAGACCGAAAAGGAGAATTTCTAATGCAAAATAGGAAATGTAGAAAGCAAAGAGGGAGACCGAAAAGGAGAAATTTCTAACGCAAGAAATGAAATGCATAAAGCAAAGAGATTGATAGAAAAGGAATTTCTAATGCAAGAAAGGAAATGCACGAAGCAAAGAGAGTGACAGAAAAGATGAAGTTTCTGACACGGAACTGCCGGAGGTGACAGGCTCAGGGATGAGAACAGATTTTTTAAAAAGCAGAGGAGATTTTTCTGTTGGGGCGCCCCCTGAAGCTGAAGCATTTTTTTAATATATAAAGAAAAATCAACATTTAAAACATCAAAATATGTTTCTAGCCTTCAATTCAAACCTCAAATTCTGAGGTTTTTTTTTTTCTTTTCTTTTTTTGTTTTTGTTTTTGTCAAACATGCAAATGGTATTTATTACAGGCTCTCTGCGTTTGTGGCTGGTCGATTTACGTAAGAAATGGTTTTTTTCCGAAATTACCTGCCCTTGGCCCTGGTTCTATTATTCTTTCTTTCTTTCTTTCTGCGTACGCAGGCTGATACTCCTGCGAAACACTCCCTGTATAGCCAGGCAGTGGAGTTTTGTGTGTATGACCCTTTTTTATCCCGCCATTAAGGCAGCCATACTCCATCTTCGGGGAAGGTGCATGCTATGTGTCACGTGTCATCCATATCAACGGCCAAATTGGCCTTCTCTTTCCGAAAGTTGGTGATGGGATTTTACATGTGTGCAAGATGTTGTGCGTGCGTTCACACACGGAACCTCGGTTTATAGTCTCATTCGAAGGACTGTGTGGGAATGGAGTCAGAACCAATGTTAACTCCGAGGGAAAAATCCCCCTATAACCGAAATTCGAACCCGCAACCCCAGGATCATGAGTCCGGCGCTCTACCAACTGAGCTATTCCGGCCCCCTGTCTATTATTAGTAACTAGACGTCTAGGTTTTGTTTCACAACATAAAGTCAAATGACGAATGTTTTCAGCTAACTGAGATAGTTTGGCCATTGCAAATGAATGATAAAATATAACAAAGAAGAGAGCAAAATCACCAACAGCTTACTTTCCAAAGTTTAATTGTTCTTCAATGCAGCGACACGCTGCCTGTAACCAGCGTTTCATGTGGTCAGCATCGTAATGAAGCCACGACTTCCGAACTGATTTTCTTGTTGCAAGCTAGACATAACCCCTTTCTCGTCACTGCTTTTGCATATGCTATCTCTAACTCAAACTCCCACACACACCTCTTCCTCAGCCAGTTTCTTCCAACGGTTGGCTTTTTTTTTTTTTTTTTTTTTTTTTGCATTTCGTTCGACGCCATGAATCACAGATGACACTCGGTCGTTCGGCGCGTAAGCGGATGTGCAGGGTTGGCCGAAAACAACTGAAAAAAACCAGCCCATTGGTATAAGCCTAGAGTAATCTCGCCGAGGCGTCTCGCCGAGATTGGGAGCAAAGAAAATCGCGATAGCTTTTTTTTTTTTTTTCCGGCGGAGATTTTTTCAAACGCGGGCTTTTTTTTTTTAAACGGCGAACGGGGGAGAACGGCGGAGCTGTTCTCATCCTTGCAGGCTGACCTGTCACAGCGGGGGTGAATGAACTGGGGAAAACCAAGAGAGAGACGCGTACAGTAAAGGACGATGACTGAACTCACAGGGTCTGGAGGGTGTGGCGGACAACCGATGTGGGCAGGTCCCAAACCTCCACCGCCCCGCTGTGGGGCTGTGGCCGCATAGGGAGCTCTGCACCACAGAGAACATGTCTGTTCACACCGAATTCACATTCTACCTTAATACATGAATGCAAACCGCTGTTTAAAATTTCAAAGTGTGGTGACTACAGGGGGAAATCAATATAAATTTTGTTAAAGAATTATTAGTGATGCGCCAAACAACAGGACTAGACAAACAAATTTAAAAACAAAACACGACACGTTTCGACCTCTTAGTCTTTTTCAGAAGGATAACAACACTCAGGGTGATGAAAATGAAGAACGAGCAATCTTGCAAACCCAAAATTTTAGAAGGTAAGTGATTGCTCGTTCTTCGTTTCATTGTCCTGAATGTTGTTTAATTAACTTAACTGAAGAAGACCTAGAGGTTGAAAAGCGTCGTGCTTTGTCTTTAAATCAGTTTGCCCTGTTGTCTGGCAGACTCACTAATAACTCTTTTCAAAAACTACTTATAAAACAAAGCCGAAAAAAAATATACATGTATATCCAAATGCATGAATAATAAATTTTTTCCCCAAACAAACCCAAAAA
>JAFLJL010003682.1:0-19658 GCA_018398815.1 Conus ventricosus
TTTGACATGGTCTGAGAGAAATGGTCAATGAGCTCATGTGAAACTCGAAACGATGGCCTTTTGGCGAAGAACAGTGTGGTTTCCGCAAACATCGTAGTACAGTTGACCATTTGATTCGTCTGGAATCTACACTTAGGAACGCTTTTTTAAACAGACAGCATGCAGTGGCAATTTCTTTGACTTGGAGAAGGCCTACGATACCACCTGGAAGTCGGGGATACTTCATGATCTCCACGATCTGGGTTTTCGAGGTCATCTTCCGCTTTTTATTCAAAATTTTTTGGCAGAACGACAGTTTCAGGTCCGGGTTGGCACACTCTCTCTGATGTCCACGAGCAGAGTTGGGTGTTCCACAGGGGAGCATACTATCTCCTGCCCTCTTTAGTATTAAGATCAACAACATTGTTCAATCAGTTCAGCAGGGTTCAGACTGCTCATTGTTTGTGGATGATTTTGCTGTCTACGCAACTGGAAGCCTGTACCCGAGTGTCCAGCGCAGGCTCCAGCTTTGCGTAGATAAAATCCATCGTGGGCGGATGAAAACGGTTTCACCTTTTCTGCTACAAAAACCCAGTGTATTCACTTCCATAATTTCCGTCAGTTTTTTCCAGATCCGGAACTTCAAGTAGGGAAATCTCCCATTCAGCTGTTAAAGAGGCCAAATTTCTGGGAGTCATTTTTGACCAAAAAACTTAACTTTCTCAGCCATATTAACCCCTTCGCTGCTATCATATTTTGCTAAGTCCCATGCTAAGATATTTTTTTGAAAAAACACAAAAATCACGCCTATGCTTTTCAATTCTTATAATTCAGAAGATATTGAACATAGCTACATAAAAGTATATATCAAATGAAAGGAAATTGAATGAAGAATCTGTTTGTAACAATAACATAATGGAATGATGTGCTAGAATGACACATGAACTCCTTGAAATACAATACAAAAAAATGAAAAAAAATCAATCATGACGTTATTAGGTGATGCTGGAGCTCACAGCAGTTCATAGCACATTTTGTATTGAACATTTACAGTGTACAATGATCCAGGAAGCAGTGTCCAGTCACAACATACCACAGTCTAGCCACACAAAGAATGAAAGGCGTTTATCTCCCAGTTTCTGTCACCTGTAGAATTCCGAAAAACACAAAAATCACGCCTGTGACTTTCATTTGCTTATAGTTCAGAAGATATTGAAGATAGCTACATAAAAGTTATATCATATGAAAGGAAAATGAATGAAAAATCTGTTTGTAACAAAAATATAATGAAATGGTATGTCGGAATGTCACATGAACTCTTGAAACGCAATATAAAGAAATGAAGACATCAATCATGATATAATCAGATGATGCTGACCTCACAGCAGTTTATAGCAAACTTTGTGTTGGAGTTATACAGTGTACAAAGACCATGAAGCAGTTTCCAGCCACACACACCACAGCCTAGCCACACAAAGGACGAAAGGTGTGTAGATCTCCCAGTTTCTATCACCAGTAGAAAACACTGAGTGTGATAGTTCCAGAAGCAGTCTTCCAAACACAATCCTGGTTTGCTGGGGCAGTCTGGGCAGTAATACCTGGTGTCTTTCCTCTGCCCTTTCTTCCAGCAGACACGGCACCTCTTTGATGGCCGTGCTTTATGTTGGGTAGGGGGCAGCACACCGATGAAGTGTCGAGCACACAACCTGACAGCATGGTCGTCCCTCAGCATTAGCTGGATCTTTGTCGCCAAAAATCATCTTATTCATGGCTTCTTTCTGAAAGTCAAGGAAGAAGCTGCTGTGACCATCCTTCCTGAACACAATGTGTGCATTCTGCATCCAGCACCAGCAGGTCCAGCAACAGGCCCAGCACCAGCAGGTCCAGGCTTCATCATCTCCATGCTGCATCAGCCTTGCTGTAACACATTGAAAGCAAGAGTTCAATTTTCTACAGAAATTATTTCATGAAATAAAAGAAAATGTACCACACACACACACACACACACACACACACACACACACACACACACACACACACACATGAACACACACCACACACACACACACACACACACACACACACACACACACACACACACACACAGAGTGTAAACAAGCCACACCCCCTTCTGTTAGTCCAATAAAACTCAAATAAATCAGCATACAAAATCACTTCAAAATGATAACAATTTTTTGTATCTACTCTGCTTTCAGTTTATGAAAATATTCACAAACACATACACACCATAAGCGAACAAAACATACACAAACTGAAATTGGGTCATTAGCATGCCACGCCCCCTTTCATTTCATCAAGCAAACACTGCAAACAATCCAATGAGTTATGCTTCTGAACAAGTAACTTCACTGCAACATTGTATAGATCAGTGTCATTTATCACTGTGTGCTTTCTGTTTTCTAGAAAAAGTATCATCAACACACACACACACACACACACACACACTTACCCACGCACACACACACATTTCCCCTACTCCACCCTGCCCCTCATACGAACACACACAGGCCATTGGGAAGAGTTGGGCACACATCGGTAAGAAACACTTGTAAACCACAAGCAAACCAAACACACGCAGCGTGACTGAGAGCGAGCGAGCGACTGACACTGGCACACGAGCCCAACGCCTTGAAAGTCGGTCAAGCACACTGGTCATTGATGACCGGCTCGCTCGCTGACGCGGCCCCGATCAGCGGTACAGACATACAATACACACACTTGGTTGTTCTATTCATAATTATACTGAGAGAAAAACAACAAGATTATGTTATAAAATTGAATGAATCTCTCAAATACACTCACCTGCGTCTTGAATTATTGGATCTCCATGCTCTGAGTCTGACTCGGACGACGAGTCACTCAAAGCTTCTTCCACTTCCAGATCAAACTCTGGGTCGTTAGCATCAACTTCACGAAGTTCGATGCCAGCTGGATCAAAATCTTCATCTCCACTATCTTCATCTCGGTAAATATCGTAAATAACCTCAGCAACTGTATAGCTTCGTCGTGGGCCAGCCATGGCTTCGAATACTGAAAGTAGGACTTCACAGTACCTTGCGTATCTTTCTTTTCTTTCTTTCTGCGTACGCAGGCTGATACTCCAGCGGACACTCCCTGTATAGCCAGGCAGTGGAGTTTTGTGTGTATGACCCTTTTTTATCCCGCCATTAAGGCAGCACCTTGCGTATCGATCGTCATAAATTATGTAAATGAACCAATTACCTTGAACAAATGGAACACCAAAAGCAAAGAGTGGTCAAGGGAGCTTATCAAATCATAAATAGAGGGATTTTCGGCAATGCTGGATGAAACAGAAAGAGTGTTGAATCATGACGGACAATGTCGTCAACAGCGCATTGCAGACGGCACTTTTCATGACGGACACTGTACGTCAACAGCGCAGTGAAGAGGTTAAAACCTCAAAACTGCTTGCCAAAAGGCACTGAATATTCTGCGGGTCGTAGCACACACCGACTGGGGCGCTGATAAGAAAACTTTGTTGCACCTCTACAGAGCCCTGGTCCGTTCCAAACTGGACTACGGTTGTGCTGTGTACGGCTCCGCAAGATCATCTTACCTCAAACTCTTGGACCCTATCCACCATCAAGGGCTTCGTCTCTGTCTTGGAGCGTTCCGCACCACCCCTGTGTACAGCCTGTACGCAGAGGCAGGTGAACCTTCACTGTCCAACCGCAGGCTGAAACTGTCTTTGAATTATTACCTCCGACTGTTCTCAGAACCGCAGAATCCTGCCTATGACTGTGTTTTTGACCCTCCGTTCCAAAGTAAGTTTGAAACAAACCCAAAATGTATTCCGCCGTTTGGGCTTCGTATGCAGCCTCACGTGCGGAATGCAGGTATAGACCTGGGAGTAGTTTCCGATTTTTCCAAGTTTCCGGATCAACCTCCATGGACCTTTTTCACACCAGAGATTCGTTTCGATCTCGCAGCTTTCCGTAAGGAGTCTACCAGCTCTCTGGCGTACAAGGCTTTGTATGCCAGCTCTGTTCCAAATTCCCATCCTATCAAAAAGTTTTCACTGACGGTTCCAAGTCTGAGGATGGAGTGGCCTGTGCAGCCTACTGCCCTGGGGCTCCTTCTCAGATACTGTTGGAACATATCCATTCCGATGCTTCTGTCTATTCTGCTGAACTTACTGCTCTGGTACTGGCTTTGAAGATAGTCTCACATTCTTCAAAGAGGGACTTTCTGGTTCTGTCGGATTCGCTGTCAGCTTTGGAAGCCATAGCGGGCGCAACCTTCAGCACCCAGGTAGTGTTATAGGGTGCCTTGACACCCGGAGCGGATCCCCGGCCCGGAGCGGATCTGGGTAAGGAGCGGATCTGGGTAAGGAGCGGACCCCGGCATGGAGCGGATCCCGGCATGGAGCGGCCCCGGCATGGAGCGGCTCTCGGGTAAAGAGCGGCCCCGGGTAAGGAGCGGCTCTGGGTAAGGAGCGGCTCTCGGCAATGGAGGGGTTGTGTGTGTATTGCTTGGGTGTGTGTGTGGTGTGTGTGGTTGTGTGTGTGTGTGTGTGTGTGATTTTGGAATGTTATCATTGTCCAAAACATATATATTTATAGGGGGTTTATATCAATATAAAAGCAGTGTAACAATAAGAAAATGCTTGTATTTTATTTAACTTTACATTTTTTTTGCTATGGAGGTTTAAACAAGTAGATAATATGTATGGATTATATGCTTACTGTAAGTAGATGGTCCGTAGACAGTGGTTTGTCGTCAGACGATGAAACGCTGAAACATACAAGCTGTCGCTACCTCGACTATCTTTTAAAAGTGGTGGGGGAAAAAAACAAAAAACAAAAAACAAAAAAAAAAAAAAAAAACAAAAACCGGGGAGTTGCTTTTTGAAGGGGGATGTTCGGTGAGTTGCCTGCGCCGACCAAACTGTACCGTAAAGTAATAATACCCCCACCCTCCCTTTTTCCCGCTCGTTGAATGTCAAGTGCGGCGTCAGAGCAATGGGATATGACTGATTGCCTCCCGCCCTTTTCGTCTTTGTTGTTTTGCATGGAGAAGAGGGAGGAATGAGAAAAGAGGGGTGGTTATGATTTGAGAAAGAGTGAGAGCGCGTGAAAAACAAGCAAAGAAAACAAATGTTCATGATACAAAACCAGGTTTATGTCGTGTTTGGTCCTCAGTCATCACGCTTCCCTTTAAAGGGTATGCCGTGATGTCCAGCAGGCACCACGGGGGAGGTTAGCGCTGACCCGCCATGACTAAAGGTGGGGACTTTACTAGGCCCCATTTTGGGGACAATTTGGTGTTGATGCTGTGAAAAAGTGGGATGGGGGTGAGACCAAAAGGGGTGGGGAGGTGAAAACCTACGAGCTACTGGGCAAAAATTGCTGCTGTGACGTGTCTACCCCGTTTATACCAAGATTGGGTCTGTTGAGATTCCGTCTTTTGCACCCGCCGTTTTGGGTAAAAGAATGAAAGGACTTTCTAGATGCTGGTATGTGTAGACTGCCTTACCGTCCGTCCGTATGCCTGGGGTTGGTGCCCCTCCATCGTCTGTTCAGTCAGTACCTTCAAGAGCTGTCTCTCTTGAACTTGTTCGGGGCTTTATTCAAGCCTTTGCTACTCTGTTTTATCCCCCTCCCTCCGTAACAGTATTTACGTTTTGAGCATAAGGCTAAAATTTTCCATCCTTTGTACTCTTAGTTTAAACAGCCCGGTGTGCGTTTGTCAAATTTCTGACGGTCTAGGCAACAAGAGGGGACGGGGTTTCCCAGGGTCTCCCCTTCCGCCTTAAGCGGACAAAGTCTGCATGGTGTTATCACAGGCCTGAGCGGGAAAAACCAGATCGGGTACTCTTCAAGAATGCTTTTTTCTTTTGTTCGCGGACCACCGCTTCTAGACTTTCACCGTGAGCGCCATGTATAGAGAGTCCGTGTCCATTTCGCACAATTGAAAATTCAGTTCTATCCACAAACTTGTCTATAAAGTCGTAATAGAACTGAAGCATCCTGAGTTTTGCGTATGGTAACAAAGAACCCGATCTGATTGGAGGTTCCAGTGGAGCTGGATTTGGCCATTTCTCCTCAATGAATGTGTCATTGGTCCCCTCTAGTGGGGTCAGTTTTTGAACAGGGGCTTTTTGACCAGCTCCTGTGCTCTTTCTGGTTCCATGAATGTGATGCCCCTTGTTTGGCTATGTTGTGATTGTTTTTCCGTACGATCTATTGCAGCAGCTGAAAGTATCAGACAGTATCGTTTTTCTGGGACCCGAGTCTCCCTCTCTTCTGGCCTTAGAAACGGTGTTGCCGAAATTTGTGAAAAAAGCCTTCGGGCCGAAATTCAACCACGGGTTAAAACGTCTGTCACTTTGAGCCCGTGTGACAGGTACCAGCGAAGGTGAGGAGTGATGGGAGGATAGCTTTTCGAAGAAACTTCCCACTAGAGTCCTTTTTGGCTCCGAAAGCATAATTGTGATCCTTAGCGTACCGGTCTTGGTTCACCTAGGTCGTCTCTGCCCACCATGGCATTTTTGAAAATGGGCTGCATTTCTGCAAAGTTTTGAGAAGATGTTCAGGGACCTCAATGTCGCACTGAACGAGCCCAACCAGTTTTTCTTTTTTGGACACCCTCAATGATGCTGTCGGTAGTGATTTTTAGTCTTTGGGGGGAAAGGACTACGGTACGGAGGAAAACGATCGCGCAGAAAGGTTGGATGTCTTTGTTTCCATTTTGCTTTTGTTCCACTCGCATTCCCACATTTCTATGCGTTGCACGCCCCTTTACGGAGGTAATTGTGATGCCCTTAGTCTCGGTTCTGAGCTGTACCATTGTTTTTTTGTTGAAGGGATTTAGGGTCTTTCCCTGTGTGGATAGCAGCTGTGAACGTGAAACAGACAGCCATGAAACTGATAGGCCGTTCTTGACTCACTTGCACCCATCCACCTGATGTGACGCTTCCCGACACTGTGTTCCTTACCGTTAAATTTATGTTGTATGTGCACCCCCTTTGTGGACTCACCATTCGAGCCACTCTTCGCCTGTCTGCCAAACATATTCCCAAACTCAGCCTTGAAGCCGTTGTCCTTCTGGCGATATACGGGGCTCAGTAGGCATCTTTTGCATTCATTGGCCACAGGTAAAGGGCGTTAGCGTCATATCCTTCCAAAGTACCCCCTTTTTGTCTCCCTGATGAAAGTGACATCTTTTTCGTGGTAGCGATGGAATATGTTTGACGGACCTCCCCCATCCCCTGCCGCAGGAGACGATAAAAGTCCTTGTGACTGTCGTTAGTCAAAGAAAAGTAAGTGTCTGGGGTAGAGTTTTAAAGAGATAACGCAGAGTCAAACCCGGAACACCAATCCCATCTTTGAGCATATCGACCCCCAATCCACTGAAAAACCCTTTGATTGTTTGTTCAGAGCTTCGAGAAAGGGCACCATCCAGTTATTGTACCAAAACTAAAAAGTCTTTCATGGTGGATCTTGTTTTTTGTCCACACGCTTTGACAGAACGCGTAGTCTTCATCACTGATGGAGGTCCCTTTTAAAGAGCTGTAAAAGGCTTCTTTTGGAGGGGGTTGGTCATGTTCAATTGTCCAGGCCTGTGATAAATTCGTACGGGAAAAAGCCCTTAACTGTTGCACGTCAAAAGCCTCTAAATATTTGGAGTATGAAAACCCTGGTGCCAGATAGTATTTGATGTCTAAGACTTCATTTTAGTGGTACTCACGCACTGGTATGTGTTGCCGTCCTTGACCATTAACCTAATCGGTCCCTGCTTAAATTTTGTCCTGAATACCATATATCATATCATCATCATCACCCCACACTCCCACCCCGGCCCGTTATAGTTTTCCCCATGTCGTTAGGATGTGCTGAAAGAAGTAAGGCTTGATCAAGTTAATGTCATTTTTTCGCGCTATTGAACCTACAACTGGTAGTTCCTGTAGGTTACTGTCTAGGAGCCCTTTGAGTTGAAGAGGTGTATGTCATTGCCATCGTCGTCGTCGCGTCAAAGTTGTCTTGAAGCACCCTGATCCGTTTTATAAATGTGACTGTACGCACGATGAAACTCTACTGGAGGAGCCGAACGCTTGATCAGAAATCTTGTTTAAATACCCCATATCGGTCTACCAAGTCTTGCGAGTCTCCTTCGATACAAACACAGGGGGTTTGTCAAAACAGGGGGACATTGGACCCACACGCTCACGGACATTGGCACGTTGTTTGGATAGGTATTTTGTTTGTTTTGTTGGCACCTTTGGCATTTGTCTTATCCAGGAAAGCCTCAAAGTCGTATGTTGCTCTAAAATGGATACACAAGGGCCCCAAAAAGGTGCCAACCAAACAAACAAAAATTACCTATCCAAACACGTGCCAATGTCCGTGGCGTGTGTCCAATGTCCCCTGTATGACAAACCATGTGTTTTGATTGAAGGAGACTCGCAAGACTTGGTAGCCCTGATGATTGGGGTATTTAAAACAAGATTTCTGATCAAGCGTTTCGGCTCCTCCAGGTAGAGTTTCATCGTGCGTACAGTCACATTGATAATCGGATCAGGCTGCTTCAAGAAAACTTTGACGCTGACGACGACGATGGCAAATGACAGGGACCCTCTTCAACTCAAAGGTCCCCTGGGCAGGTACCTACAGGAACTACCAGTTGTAGGTTTCAATAGCGCAAAATTATGACATTAACTTGATCAAGCCTTACTTCTTTCAGCACTTCCTGAAGGGACGATGGGGAAAACCTAAAAACGGGCGGGGTGGGGAGTTTTGAGGGTGTTGATGATGATGATGATGTGATGGGTATTCGGGAAACAAAATCAACCCGGGGAAACGATTAGGTTCATGGTCAAGGATCGGCAACACATACAAGTGCTTTGAGTACCACAAAACTGAAGTTCTTAGGACATAAAATACTATCTGGCACCAGATTTTCATATTTCCCAAAATTTAGAGGCTTTTGCGTGCAACAGTGTAAGGGCTTTTTCCCGTACGAATTTATCACAGGCCTGGACATATTGAACATTGCCAACTCCCTCCAAAGGAAGCCTTTTTACAGCTCTTTAAAAGGGACCTCATCGTGATGAAGACTACGCGTTCTGTCAAAGCGTTGGGACAAAAAAAAAGATGTCCCCCATGAAAGACTTTTTAGTTTGGTACAATAACTTGGGAAATGGGGTGCCCTTTCTCGAAGCTCTGAACAAACAATCACGGTTTTACGTGGATTGGGGCTCGATATGCTCAAAGATGGGATTGGTGTTCCGGGTTTGACTCTGCGTTATCTCTTTAACACTTACCCTCAGACACTTACTTTTCTTTGACTAACGACAGTCACAAAGGACTTTCATCGTCTCCTGCGGCAGGAGATGGTGGGGGTCCGTAAATTTCATATTCCATGCTACCACGAAAAAGATGTCACTTTCATCAGGGGAGCAAAAGGTGGGTATTTTGGGAAAGGATATGCGCTAACGCCTTTACCTGTGGGCAATGATGCAACAGATGCTATGAGCACCCTGTATATCGCCAGAGGACAAGGGGCTTCAAGGCTGAGTTTGTAGTATGTTTGGCAGACAGGCGGGGACAGTGGCTCGAATGGGTGAGTCACACAAAGGGGGTGCACATACAACAAAAATTTTAAACGGAAAGGAACACAGTGTCGGTTAAGCGTACATCAGGGTGGATGGGTGGAAAGGTGAGTCAAGAACGGCCTACCCGTTTCATGGCTGTCTGTTTCACGGTCACAGCTGCTATCTCACACACGGGAAAGACCGTAAATCCCTTCAACAAAAAAACAATGGTACAGCTCAGAACCGAGACTAAGGGCATCAAGATTACCTCCTTTAATGAGGCGTGTGTCAACGTCATAAAAATGTGGGAATGCGAGTGGAACAAAAGCAAAATGGAAAAAAAAGACATCCAACCCTTTTGCGCGATCGATGTCCCCCGTACCGTGTCCTTTCCCCCAAAGACTACAATCACTACCGACAGCATCATCGAGGCTGTCCAAAATAAAAAAACTGTTTGGGCTCGTACAGTGCGACATTGAGGCCCCGGGAACATCTTCGTCAAAACTTTGCAGAAATGCAGCCCTTTTTCAAAAATGCCATGGTGGGCAGAGGACGACCTAGGTGAATCATGACCGGGTACGCTAAGGATCACAATATGCTTTCGGAGCCAAAAAGGACTCTAGGGGGAAAGTTTCTTCGGAAAAGCTATCCTCCTCATCACTCCTCTCCTTCGCTGGTACCGGGTCACACGGGCTCAAAAGTGACGACGTTCAACAAGTGGTTGAATTTCGGCCAAAGGCTTGTTTCACAAATTTCGGGCAACCCCGTTTCTAAGGCAAAGAGGGGAGACTGGATCCCAGAAAAACGATACTGTTGTACTTTTCAAGTGCTGGGCAATAGTTCGTACGGAAAAAAAAAAAAACATTAACATAGCCAAACAATAGGGACATCACATTATGGAACCAGAAAGAGCACAGGAGCGGGGTAAATAAGCCCCTGTTCAAAAAACTGACCCCATAGAGGGGACCAATGACAATTCATTGAGGTAGAAATGGCCAAATCAAGCTCACTGGAACCTTCCTAATCAGATCGGGTTCTTTGTGTACAGTACGAAAAACTCAGGATGCTTCAGTTCTATTACGACTTTATAGACAAGTTTGTGGATAAAAATGATTTTAATTGTGCGAAATGGCACGGACTCTCTATACATGGCGCTCAGCGGTGAGAGGTCTAGAAGCGGTGGTCGGAAAAAAAGAAAAACCCATTTTTTGAAGAGTACCCGATTGGTTTCCAGCTCGGGCCCTGTGTTTAAAACCCCATGCGACTTTGTCGCTGTAAAGCGGAAGGGAGGCCCTGGCTACCACGTCACTCTTGTTGTTTAGACCGTCAGAAATTTGACAAACGCACACCTGGACTGTTTAAACTAGAGTACAAAGGGGGATGGAATTGTAGCCTTATGCTCAAAAACGTTACTATTTTTTCGGGAGGGAGGGGGATAAACAGAGTAGCAAGGCTTGAATAAAGCCCAGAACAAGTTCAAGAGAGACAGCTTCTTGAAGGTACTGACTGAACAGACGAGTGGAGGGGGCACCAACACGGCATACGGACGGAGGGTTTAAGGCAGTCTACACATACCGCAGTCTAGAAAGTCTCTTTATTCTTTTACCCAAAACGGCGGGTGCAAAAAGACGGAATCTCAACAGACCCAATTTGGTTTAAACGGGTTTAGCACGTCACAGCAGCATTTTTTGCCAGTAGCTGTAGGTGTTTCACCTCCCCACCCCTTTGGTCTCACCCCCATCCCACTTTTTTCAGCTATCAACACCAAATTGCCCCCAGAAATGGGTCCTAGTAAAGTCCCCACCTTTAGTCATGGCGGGTCAGGTCTAACTCCAGTGGTGCCTGCGGACATCACGGCTTTCCCCTTAAGGTAGCGTGATGGACTGAGGACGCAAACACTGACTTTAACCTGGTTTGTATCAGTGAAACATTTGTTTCTTTGCTTGTTTTCACGCGCTCTCACTCTTTCCCAAATCATAAACCACCCCTCTTTTCTCTTTCCTCCCTTTCCCCATGCAAAACTAACAATAGACGAAAAGGTCGGGAGGCAATCAGTCATATCCCATTGCTCTGACCCCGGCAGTTGACATTCAACGAGCGGAAAAAAAGGGAGGGGGTGGGGGTATTATTATCTTTCGGTACAGTTGTCGGCGCAGGCAACTCACCAAACACCCCCATTCAAAAAGCAACTCCAGGTTTTTTTTTTTTTTTTTTTTTTTTCTTTTTTTTTTTTTTTTTTCTTTTTTTTTTTTTTTTTTTTTTTTCCCACCACTTTTAAAAGATAGTCGAGGTAGCGCAGTTGTATGTTTTCAGCGTTTCATGTCTGACGACAACCACTGTTAGGGGACCATCTATTACAGAAAGCATATAATCCTACATATTATTTTACTTGTTTAACCTTCATAGCAAAAATAATATGTAAAAGTTAAATAAAATACAAGCATTTTTTTATTGTTACACTGCTTTTATATTGATATAACCCACTATATTATATATGTTTGGGGCAATGATAACATTCACTCACACACACACACACCACACACACACACACCCCACAACCACACCCAAACATACACACCCCAACCACCATTGCCGAGAGCCGCTCCTTACCCGAGAGCCGCTCCTTACCGAGAGCGCTCTTTACCCGAGAGCCGCTCCATGCCGGGATCCGCTCCCTGCCGGGATCCGCTCCTTACCCGAGATCCGCTCCTTACCCCAGATCCGCTCGGGCCGGGATCCGCTCCGGGTGTCAGGCACCCTATAACACTACTATCCAGAACTTTTGCATTTCTTTGAACTTTTTAGCAAGTTGAAAGCGGACGGTTACAACATTACTCTTGCTTGGGTTCTGGTCATGTTGGATCGGCGGGAACGAAATGGTTGATCGTTTAGCCAAGAAAGCCACATGAGAGAGAAACTGTCCAACATTTATATCCCTGTTCCAGATGTGAAACCCAATTTAACGATTATGTGAGAGACCTCTGGCAGGAGGATTGGAAACACAGACGAGTAACAAACTCTTTCAGATCCGTCCAACCTTAAGGGGCTTCCTCCCATCCACGTGGGAGGTCGTAAAGAGGAACGGTTCTGTGCCGGCTGCCACCGGCATTCGTATTTTACCATTCTTACCTTTTAAAGAGTGAAGAAGCTCCGTGGTGCATTCCATGTCATGCGCCACTCACAATGAAAAAATGTTCTTTTAGAGTTGTTGGGACTTGCACGATGTGGCACAAACATTTTACAGCGGAGTCCCTTTAAGATCCGTTCGGGACTGTCCCGCCCCGATGTGATCCTTGAGTTTTGAGAGAGATTGGCATTTTTCATTGATTTGAGATTTTACGGAAGAAAGATTTTTAACGAGTTTTGGTGCGTTTGTAGACGATGTCATTTAATGAGATTTTATGAAAGTGGGGTTTTTTTTTTTTTTTTTTTTTTTTTTTTTTTATGATGGTGAGTTGATTTTAACGTTTGGGGACAGCCCTGATATGGCCTTTGCGGTCGGCTGGGTATAAGCAACATTATTTTATCTTATTTTATCCCGTGTGTACGTCGATCATAGTCAGGGTCCTGTCTACACAGGTCACAACATGGTATCCATGTGTTAAAGTCGATCATAGTCGGGTCCCTGTCTACACAAGCTTCCCCAACATGGTCATCAGTGTGTACGTCGATCATTGTCGGGCCTGTCTTTCCCCAGCTCACAACAAAGGTCTCGGTGTACCCCTCGATCCCTAGCAGGTCCCTGTTACACAGCTCACACATGGTAATCCAGTGTGTACATCAGTCATAGTCAGGGTCCCTGTCTACCCCAGATCACAACATGGTCATCCAGTGTGTAATCGATCATTAGTCAGGGTCCCTGTTACACAGCTCACAACATGGTCATCCAGTGTGTACATCGTCATAGTCGGGTCCTGTCTACACAGCTCACAACGGTCATCCCGTGTGTACATCGATTTTAGTCAGGGTCCATGTTACACCAAACTCACAACATGGTCAATCCAGTGTGTACATCAGTCATAGTCAGGGTCCCTGTCTACAGGTCACACATGGGCATTCAGTGTGTACATCGTTCAATAGTTCTTTCTTTCTTTCTTTTGGTAGCGGTGATACTCCTGCGGACACTCCCTGTTGTCCAGGCAGTGGGGTTTTGTGTGTTGACCCTTTTCTATCCCGCCTTTAGGCCGCCATACTCATCTTCGGGGGAAGGTGCCATGCTTAGTGTCACGTGTCACCATACCACGGCCCAGACTGGCCTTCTCTTCCGAAGTTGGTGATGGGATTTTACGTGGTGTGCAAGATGTTTGTGCCGTGCGTTCATTCACGGAACTCGGTTTATAGTCTTCCCTTCGAAGGACTGTGGTGGGGAATGGAGTCAGGAACCAAGTTAACTCCGAGGAAAAATCCCCCTATACCAAAATTCGAACCTGCAACCCAGGATCACGAGTCAGGTGCTCTACCACTGAGCTATTCCGGCCCCATCGTCATAGTCAGGGTCGTGTCTACACAGGTACAACATGGTCATCCAGTGTTACATCGATCATTGTTTAGGGCTGTGTCTCACGTCAACTGGTCTCCGTGTGTACATCGGCGTCAGGGTCAAGGTCTACCAGCTCACAACATGGTATCCAGTATTTCGTCGATCATGTTAGGGTCGTGTTTCACAGGTCACAACATGGTATCCGTGTGTGTACATCAGTTATCAGGGTCTGTGTCTATTTAGCTCCAACTGGTCATCCAAGTGTGTACATCGTCTAGTCAGGGTCTGTGTCTACCAGGTCACAACATGGTCATCCAGGTGTACATTGATGTAGTCAGGGGTCTGTGTCTACACAGGTCACAACATGGCATCCAGTGTGTACATTGATCATAGTCAGGGTCTGTGTCTACACAGGTCACAACATGGTCATCCAGTGTTTTACATCGTTCATAGTCAGGGTCAAGGTCTACACAGGTCACAACATGGTCATCCAGTGTGTATCGTTCATAGTCAGGGTCTGGTCTACACAGGTCACAACATGGTCATCCAGTGTGTAATCGTTTATAGTCAGGGTCTGTGTCTACACAGCTCACAACATGGTCATCCGTGTGTACATCGTTCATAGTCAGGGTCAGGTTACACAGCTCACAACTGGCATCCAGTGTGTACATCGATCTAGTCAGGGTCAAGGTCTACACAGCTCACAACATGGTCATCCAGTGTTATCATCGTTCATAGTAGGGTCAAGGTCTACACGTCACAACATGGTCATCCAGTTGTACGTCGTTTATAGTCGGGGTTCTGGTCTACCAGTCACAACATGGTCATCCAGTGTGTACGTCGATCATAGTCAGGGTCTGTGTCTACACAGTCACAACATGGGTATCCAGTGTGTACATCGTCATGGTCATGTCTGTGTTTACAAAATTCCTAGCATAGATTCACCCGTGTGTACATCTTTGAGCACACAGACTCAGTACATGTTTCCAAGCTGGGTTTCCCAAATTTGTTCATGTTTGTTGTTCAAGCTGCTCACAGTATGAGGCGTACAATGGCACACTGCATGCAGTTGTATCGCAGATTAAAATAATGGGTTTTATTTCCCAAGCGCTTTTCCCTAAAACTAAAATGGTGTATTTTGTTAAGGGGTCCTGGGTCCAGGCAATTACACGAATTCTAAAAGTTCAGTGTAATGATTCTTATAAACAAGAATGTTTGCCATTCCTGTGCGTTTGTGGTTATGGTTTGTCTTGTACGAAAGGGTAGGGAAGGACTGTGTAGGTTTTTGGATATAGGTTTGTACTTTTTTCTCAATCGTATGGATGCTTTAAGTGTCCCTTTTCAGCCTTGAAATTTATGGTTTCTTTAAAGGCATGTGTATGAACTTGGCAAGAAGGACAGGTATGGGCATTTACATTACTTTGCATTGTGTGACCACCCTTGACGTAGGGGCTTTTTCATTCACCAAACATTGTTGGTTCGTCTAGAGTCGTCAGCTGGACCATGCTGAAACTGGAAGGGTTTTAACGAAATTGGTAGAAAGATGGCGTAGGTTCCTAGGGGCATCTTTAAAATGTTACTGGGTCATGGTCAGGGTGGGAACAGAAAGGATCTATGATTCTGGACCTCCATGGGATCACGCTGTCCTATGCACCATTTGTCTATTTGCCTGTTTAAATAAGACTGTCTCCTCCAACCTTACCTTGGTTTTCAGGGTGCCTCTAAAAATTTGGGGAGATAAAGGCGCTGTATACAGCCTCCCGGGGTTACCGCAATAGTAATCGTAAACCCCCAAGTGACTTTTTAAGTGTCCATGTCATTTCAGGTCTGTGAATTGTAATTCGTTTCCTGTCTTTCCTCGGCAAAGGAGCATGCCCCCTGTTTGGCTCGTGTTTGACAACGGGAAGTGGGCTGTGTTGCAGGGGAGATGCCACTGTTTGGCTCGTGTTTGACAACGGAGTGATGTGTTGCAGGGAGCATGCCCCCTGTTTGGCTGTGTTTGACAACGGAGTGACTGTGTTGCAGGGGAGCATGCCCACTGTTTGGCTCGTGTTTGACAAACGAGTGACTGTGTTGCAGGGGAGCATTTCCCACTGTTTGGCTCGTGTTTGACAACGGAAGTGACTGTGTTGCAGGGGAGCATGCCCACTGTTTGGCTCGTGTTTGACAACGGAGTGACTGTGTTGCAGGGGAAACATGCCACTGTTTGGCTCGTGTTTGACAACGGAGGGGACTGTGTTGCAGGGGAGCATGCCCACGTTTGGCTCGTGTTTGACAATGGAGTGACTGTGTTGCAGGGGCGGCATGATCCCGACCCACGAGCAGTTTTGACTTTGTGCACCAGGCTCTATGCGAGTATGAGCGCCCCACTGGGGGAAACCTCATCCAGTCCCTAACGGCCTTGACCTCGGAGGGTCACTGACGCCAGTGTGATGTTAGCGGCTGTTAGCGTACCACTACACCCACCCACCCCCTTACCCCATCCCCCCCCACCCCTTCCCTTTGACCTCCATCTCACCCCGAGACTGTGGTTGTTCACTGCTGTAGTTTCTCTTGACTGACACTTCAGGCCAACCCGTGAGTCAGGGGGTACAGGGGAGGGGGAGGATATGACGTACCAACAGAGAACCCCTCCCTCCTCTCACACTCACTGGACTCCTGCATGGGGACAGACAGGCGCGGCAGACGAGTCAAAAAACAAGAAACTGCCTGGGAAATTTCTTGTGGGTTTTTTGGGCTTTCCTCTGATCGTCTGTGATGAGCATTGAGAACATGGTCCCACTGGTTACTTACTTCCAGTTTTGTCGTAGATTAGTCAACTGGTGGTTTGAGGGAGGAAAACCAACACATATCCTCTGATGCTTTGGTCATGAAGGTGAATCTGTGGTGTTTTGTGGGGGTTGTAGTGTGTGTGTCTGTGTTGTCTTAGTGAGTGAGAGAGTGATTGTTGGATTTTTTTTAGGGGGAGGGGGGGGCAGTGGGTAGAGGTGGGGTTGCAAGTTCATTGGGAGGAACAATATTTTTGAATAATGCCCAGTCACTTTAGCATTTTTCCCAGTCATGGCCCAAACCCCTGAGATAATTCTCTATGTGTGTGTGTGTGCGTGCAAACTTCGTGTGTGCGTGTATGCATGGGGCGCATGCATGTCAAATGTGTGAAATTTGATGTCGGTATCTGTTGCTGATTTTCTTTGTTACTGATTCTATTTGTTGTTTTCCCTTTTGAGCAGTTTTAGCAGAAATTTTGTGAGTTATTGTGTGCATTTTGTTGTGCGTTGTTGTTTTTTCAGTAAGGGAAGAAACAATTACGGGCTTAGATCAACAGATGGAGAGAGGCATGTAGCTTCAAGCACAACTATTTTGGATGTACTTTTTCCTTGGGCATTGGCATCAATTATCTTCACATCTATGTTAAATAAGTGCCTCGCACGCACACACAAAACCCCAAAACAACACACACACACACACACACACACACACACACCCCCACACCACAATAAAATCAGATATTCCTGCGAAATTCGGCCCGGACTAAAGGTGTGATCAGTCAATTCAAGAAGGTCACATGGCGAGGGTTCCTTCTAACTACTGGTATGCCCCCGGCATGCGGGATGTCGATCGGCATTCAAGCGCTCAAATGTATTGAAAATTGTCAAATTTTCCTTTTTTTTTCTTTCTTTTGGATACATTTATTTTTCTTTGAACGGTGATTTTTCAGTATTCTCTTTGTGGCGTTACTCCCACCTGCTCTTTCGGGGTTTGCCTGGCTTGGCCCCCACCTGCGCAGAGATGACCTTCATAGATGCGAGAAGGGTTGCAAATGGCGGCGTTTCATAGCACAACTTCACGCCAAGCGGAGGGGAGATATTGGCGGGGAATGGTTAGAGGGGTCTCGGGGCTCTGTTGCCTGTGAGAGAAAATGTCCCGACAGCAATAACTTCCTCTGATTTGGGGCACGAAGGTGACCAGGTTTGTAAGTCTTCGACCGGCACGAGAGCGGAAAAGGTAGCCTGTTGTTGGAAAAAAGAAGCGCCTGGTTCTCCTCTTTGCTCAACTTTGCTCTTGCTTCGCTTGCCACAAGCGAAAAGCTAGCCACCTGCCGGTTCTCATAGTTATGAAACCATACTCCACTTCTTTGCTCAGTTTGCTCTCGCTTCGCTTGGGCCCCAAGCGGGAAAGCTAGCCACCTGCCGTTCCTCATAGTTATGAAACTGTACTCACTTCTTTTCTCAGCTTTTTTTTGCTTCGCTTGCCCAAAACGAACGCTAGCCACTGCCCTTCCTCATAGTTATGAAACCGTACTCCATTCTTTGCTCTCGCTTCGCTTGCCACAAGCGAACGTAGCCCCCTGCGTTTTCATAGTTATGAAACAGACTGTGGTCTCGTGTGGCCGTGACAGGGGTCATGAAGATGAGGGCCCACGAGGGAAACCACCAGAGGAGGCACGTTTGTCCTCCTGTGTAACATCGCCAGCATGGCTTCTGGCTTTTTCCATTGCTCAGTGTACATAACATACCACTGGGGGGGGGGGGGGGGGGGGAGTTTCAGTCATTTTTTAACGTTATTAGTCATTTAATTTTTTTTCTTTTTTGTTTTTTTTATTGAATGTTTTGATAGGTAGAAGTTTTCCTCAGAGTTTGCAGTGAAACCGCTTGAGAGAAAGACAGAGACAAGTTTGGGGGTAGGAAAATGGGAAGAGCTGATGTCACAGAGGAGGAACGCATGGGCCTGTTTGGGTGAGGCATAGGTACAGTATTTCTTGCCTTGAAAGAGGAGAAAAATAACGTTCATGGACCAATGCTTCACATTGTTGCATCGCAGAATTTGTATCTTATCGTCACAAAGGCCCGTGCTTGAGTGACGTTGTGTTTTTTTAAATCGTAGGAGAGGTGGAAAGGGTTCTAGTATCAAGGCATTTGTCTGTCATGGAGACAGTGACTCTAGTCTTTTGAGCATTTGTGTCACATCGTTTCAGAAAAGGAGAAAATGATTCTAGTCATTGGACCATTTGTTCATGTTTTGGGGGGGAAGGTGGGGGGGGGGGGGGGGGGGGGGGTGGACCTATAGTATTGGAATATTCATTTTACTATCTCAAAAAAAAAAAGTGGGTGGGGCATTTGTGTTGAAGCACCTTCGCTATGATATGCCCAGAAGTCAGGGGGGGGGGGGGGGGGGAACGGGGGGCTACAAACCCTTAACTGGAAGTGTTCTGCACATGCTTTCGTTGTTTACTTTTTTTTTTGTTTTTCTCCCGAATCTTCTGTCCCCCATGTGATTTCTTTACTGTTTTGCATATCCCTGAAAGTTGTATTTGGAGTTATGGCTGCTATGAAAATTAGTTTTTGGTTAACTGTTAAAGAGTTTTATATGTGTGTGTGTGTGTGTGTGTGTGTGTGTGTGTGTGTGTGTGTGTGTGTGTTTTTAGAATATTCATGTGTAGATTAATATTTTGTTACCTGCCTGTGGGAATGTGATTTCCTTTCCAGTGTTAACTTATACTTGTTACCTGAATGAATGCTCTGCTTAAAACCGTGTCAATTTTTTAACTTGTAAAGTGTCCATTTTTTCGTTACCAATGATTGTGTCCTTACTTTATCCTTGTAGTGATAAATCTACTGTATTAAC
>JAFLJL010003683.1:0-18476 GCA_018398815.1 Conus ventricosus
ATGTAGAAGGCTTGTTCTGTATAGCTTCTCAATGATCTCTAGAATTTTGAATGAAATCAGAGTGCCTCTAAGTAAAATAAATCATCTGTGTGTCATGTTACGAAGGAATATAAATGCTTTGATACTGTGCACCAAACTCAAATGTTGAGGTACTGATTGCAAGCATATGGCATCTTTTTAATTCCTCTTTTTTTTTTTTGTCACTGAGAATGATTGTCTTGAGACAGTTTAAGGATAGATTTCCTTTTCTGGCAATGTGATGTGGAGGCAAATTAAGTGTAAGTGGTTTACCAAATGTTTTGTTGTTTTGCACTCACAGCTTGGTGTAAAACAGTTAAGTATGCTGTTTTGGGTAAGGAGGCTGGGCAGGAGGAGGGAAGGTGGGGAGTAATTGAAATTTTGAAAAAATTTATTGAGTTAGTGTTACAGCAAGTTCTTTAGTGGAAAGTGTAGACATACATAATACGCAGAGTAATAAAAGGAGAAAAAAAAATTTTACAGTCACTATCCACAATATATTTCCTAACAAGACCTTTCTTTCAAATTGGTAAGAAAATGATCAGGGTGGTGTGTGTTTTAAGTAGTGTTCTTAATACCCATCTCCTGATCAGAAAATTTGCCATGTGTGGGCATCTCTGTCTCTCAGGATGTCTGGAATAGTGTCATCTGTGAAGTCGACAGAATTGTTCAAACTTGGACACGTGCCAACAGCATCAATTCGTCCCAACAGTCGGCGGCAGAAAGACCCAGCTCTGACATTCCAGTTCCCCAGTAAAGTCGGGGATTATGAAACTGCGCATTTTGGCTCAGCCTGAAGAGCAGCACAGAGCCCGGTACTTGACTGAAGGCAGTCGAGGAGCTGTCAAGGATAAATCTCAACAGGGTTACCCTCATGTCAAGGTATGAAATGAGTGGAAGGCAGGAAAATAATGTGGATTAATTATTATTGTTATTATGTATTTTTCTTTGAATTGGGTGTAACATTGATTTATGATACAGTGAAAATAATTTGTTGGTTTTTTTTTTTAATGAATTTATATTGCGGTGTGTGTGTTTAAATTACATACTGTCAGCATCATTGCAAATTCATGTTCTGTTTTGTTTTGTTTTGTTTTATTCAGAAAGTCTAAAAGTGTGCCACTTTCTTTGTTCATGATGCATTTTGACATTTTGGAATAATGTATATGGCCTATGGCTAAGCTGCTTGCAGTCTGTTCTGGTTAGTGTTAGAGAACTACCAATATCTTGAAAAACAACCAGAATCATCTTAGATCAATCCATCAGTTTAATGTGATGATTATTAAAACTCTCTCAGAATATGTTTATAGAGATATTTCTTCACCAGATACTTTGTCAGGTACTCTTCTTCACAAGACACTTGATCGGACACTTTTTTGTGTGAATTGTTTCTGTTAGATGGAATTATCAAAACTAACACTATCCTTTGTGTTAATGTTACTAGTGGCATAAAGAGCAACTTTTTTTTTTAAGTTCACGAAAAGATAGCAGGCATACAGCTTTTAGTTTTATAGGGCAACAAAACTAACAGTATTAAACATGGTTCGTCATTGCCTTTTTTTTTCTTTTTTTTTTTAACCATTCACTGACCAGAAGCTGTTTGCAGTGATATTTTGCTACTTTCCTTTCAATACAAAGTAGCAGACTGATTTGTGGACGTATCAGGGATCATACTGCTTAAACCCTCTTTTGAACAATTACTTTTCCAGAGATCCTCATCAGTACTAGGTGCTGTCTAGATGAGATGTTGCTTTGTCAACTTTTGTTCTCAACATTGGCATTGACTGTCCTACTTCCTCTCCCTTTCCCCACCCCTTCCCTTTTTCTTCCTATGGGTAGGAAATATCCATCATCAAATCCGGTGGCCTTAGAGATTTTCCGTAAAGAAATGTTTTGTCCATGTAATCTGGAGAATTTCCATTTTTAGAATTACTGACATAGATTAATACAATAATGCAGGGTTGAATAAAGTTAAAAGATCTAAAATTTGTTTTGATGGTGAAGGCCCAAATTTGTCTCCATATCAGGTTATTATGAATGAAAGAGAGGCATCATTAATACAATCATTAATACAATAATACAGGGATGAATAAAGTTTAAAGATCTAAAAAAAACATTTTGATGGTGAAGGTCCAAATTTGGCTCCATATCAGGTTATTATGAATGAAAGAGAGGCAGACACACAAAGAGATTTCTGTTGATTTTTAATATTGTTTTTGGTCATGTTTAAAAGTTCTATAGACTATATTCAATTGAATATTTTGTAAGAACAATCAATAAACCTATACAATGTGAATAGTAAGTCAGTGGTGTCTGGTTGTAACTGGTTGTTTCTGTAACTTATACATCCTCTTGAAAGGAAATCACAGGTGTGCTCTTCATGTACATGCATTATATATATATATATATATATATATATATATATATATTATATATATATATATATATATATATTATGGTGTGTGTGGGTGTGGGTGTGGGTGTTTTCAAGCGTACTACGAAACTAAACTGCTTACAATGAAAACTAAAGACTAGTGAACACTATAAGTATAATGTATTTATTTGATTTAAATATTGAGTGATGTACTATTGAGTGAGAACCATTGTTTGTTCCAGCTGATTGGTTACAATGAACCAGCAATCCTGCAGGTGTTCATTGGCAGTGAGAGCGGCCGTGTTAAACCTCATGGTTTTTATCAGGCCTGCAAAGTGTGTGGCAAGAACTCGACACCCTGTAACGAGCATGAAATCGATGGCACCAGTGTCATTGAAATTGAAATTTCACCAATTAATGACATGCAAGTCTAGTAAGTTGTTTGTGTTCAAGGTCAACTTCAGCTTGGCTGTATGTGAATATTTGTAAGTTCGTAGATCAGTCTGGTGTGTAAGAAGCATGAGCAAATCATTAGTGAGGCAGAATTCTGAGTGGGAACTGGAACAAGGAATCAAAGCAATTAAATTCATCTCTCATTCCGTATTCAGTTGTGCAGCGTTATAAACAACATGTTATTTGTTTTGTAACTCAGTTGTTATGTCATTCTTTATCACCTTTTGACAAAAGCACCAATCAAATGCTAAAAATAGAGAAAAGGTGAATATTATGGCTGCTGTGGTTGTAAAGTGCTTAAATTTCTAATAGATGGAAAGATAGTTATTTTGTCAGTATTCCAAGAGTAGGTCATATTCTAGAATGCTGAAATTTGATTGAGACGAATTGTAATGACTGTGAATTTGTCGCTCACATTAAATTCTTAAAACATGTTTTCAGCATGGACTGTGTTGGCATCCTCAAACTCCGAAATGCTGATGTGGGAAAAAACGCATTGGTCCTACTAAAGCCATAGGCGAAAAAGAAGAACAGCACTAAGGCACGGCTGGTATTTCGGTGTAGCCTGCGAAAGCCAGACGGGGGGTTTGTCACACTTCAGGTGGCGTCAACTCCCATCCTGTGCAGTAAGTGCATGTCATGGTCCCCTGTGTTGTAGACAGTTGCCTGTCAGCTAGGGATGTTTGCACTGTAGGTGACACATTGTCAAAACAGGCATACTTGCTTGTTCGATGATTGATAGCCCTCTCACAAATGTGCTGACAGCCTGAGTCAGTTGCACATATACACTGTATGTGTATATGTGCACAAGTGCGCACACACGCGCGAACACACACACACCACACACCCCACACACACACACACCCCACACACACACACACACACACACACACACATACACGTACACACACACACACACACACACATACACACACACATTATTATCCCACACCCTCTCCTGCCCACCCCCATTCCATCTGTAGGTCTCAGCTACTGTCTCCACTTTTTAAGTCTTGTGAAAAGAAAATCAACTTTTTCTTCTCTAAAGTATTACCTTGAAGTAGGGTCATGGGTTCGAATCCCAGCCATGGCTCGTCCCAAGATGGGGGAAAAAAAAGGGGGGCAGCAGAGGGACATCCGGATGTCATGAACCGGGTGTGGCCCAACCCCCCTAGAGTGTCAGGAGATAAAGGGCCGAAACACTTGCTTGAAGGGGGCTTCTCTTCTGAGGACTCTCTGCTGCCACGCTCTCCACGAGTTTCTTTCTACTTAAGCTAAGTCCATCTCATCTGCCCTCGTAAGCCAAGGAATCAACCATGATAAGGTCATCTGTTGTACTGATGGTAGAGTACAAAGTAGCCAGACCTCAAATGACATCCGCCCTCTCTTGTACTCTCTCTCTCTTTTTCTCTCTCTCTTTTTCGTTCGTTCGTTCTCTCTCTCTCCCTCTCTCTTTCTGTCTGTCTGTCTCTCTCCCTCTCCCTCTTTCCCTGTCTTCTCTCTCTCTCTCTCTGTATTATGGGTTATGGATAAGTCGGTGGCTAGTTGGAATAGGGAGGGAGACTTTCTACAGTTAAGAAATTTTATAGAAAACAGTGAATGATCTGTCACAGATTTTTTGTTGTTGTTCCGTACAAGGAGTCATTATGCAAAGGGGTCCTTTACATGGGTTTCATGATTCCATGAGAAAAAAAATAGAAAAACTTCTCTGGAATTTTAAAAAAAAAAGTCATGTCATAAATCGTTCCTCTCATTTCACTTGGAAAAGCAGTGGGAATTCTGTGTAGACGTTCTTTGTTGAACTGGCCTCTCTCTCCCCAAAACCATCCTGTTGTATTTTAATCTTTTAATCTCCATGTTGCAGAGTTCTGTCCTTTTCTGTCTGTCACCACTGCTGTGAAAGAATCCCCTGCACTTCCCACATATCGACACATCCATTCCCCCACACAGACACATCACCCGTTATGTCAGCTGTCTTCTTTTCAGCTAATTTTTTTTTTTTTTTTTTTTTGTAGCAGAGTTCTGTTTTGCTGCAGGAAATCTTTGGCATGCCACCCACACTATCTCTGTTCTTATACATGTATAATATCAATTCTGAATGAAAGCATGTTGGAAACATTATTTGAAAGCAGCAAATCTGTGGTTTTGCCATGTGAGAAAAATGCTCTAGAACAGTGCATGTTCCTTTTTCCCACTTTTATTGCACACTTCTGCTACCCTTTACAGTCGATGTTTTCCTCATTTTTATCTTTAGGAAATTGGCATGTCTGATATCAGTCACTCTTTCTTCCTTTAAACATGTGTATGTGGCCACGCGCATGCACACACACACACACACACACACACACACACACACACACACACACACACACACACACAGGTCACTTTTCCTCTTTCCTTCCATCTTCATTAAATTTTCTTTCCCCAAATACAAACACCTGGTGAGCACACCTGTCCTTTCTCGCTCTCCACCTCTGTTTCTCTGTCTGTCTGTCTCTCTCATTATATATCTGTATCTTCTTCCCTCTCCCGCCTTTTTCTCTCTCTATCTCTTGTCTGTCTGTCTGTCTCTCTCTCTCTCTCTCTCTCTCTCTCTTTCTCTTTCTCACTCTTTCTCTCTCTCTGTCTTCCCAAACCCTCGGTCTCTGTCTTTCTCTCTCCCTGTGTCCCGCCCCTCTTCTCTCCACAGTGTTTGGTTCATATCATCTTCTTCACTCAAGACTTCACATTCACTTTACAAAGGACTCATGGTACAGTGCATGACTGCTCCACCACACATCCCAGTATCTCTCCTCATCCCCATCCCTTCCACCACACCCACCCTGAGGGCCAGATTTTCTGTTTTCTCATCCAGAACACACTGTTAGTGATTTTATTTTGTCTTGGTCCTCCTCTTACCTTCACATTTACATGCACACACACACACACACACATACCCAAACTTACAATTTTGAAAATCTCTTTTGTAAATGCTTAGTTACTATTTAGGGTATTAAGTTTTGTTGTTTTTATTACCCAGATAAACGAATTTCAAATTGGGGGGAAATTAGGATTAAAAACTTTGGGATGGTGTATTTGGATAGCAGTTGTGTTTTGAGATGGGTCAGTGAGGGGAAGCTAAGTCCTGAGTTGGACTGTTTTGAGAGCAGAAAGTGTGTCCAATGTAATGGTGGAATAAGTAATATTCTTTGAATTCCTGCAGTGAAGAATAGAAAAACATGTACAAGGCATTCAACCAGATGTTAGCAGGTCTTAGAGTTTTGAAAATGTCAAATGAATGATTGTCCTTTACAGCCCAACCCATCGGCCAGCCGGAGATTCAGTCGCCTGAGTCTGTCTGAGATGTGTGTAAACCAGACTAATGACCTGTTTATTATTGGCAAGAACTTCCTCAAGGGCACCCAGATCGTCTTCCAAGAGCTGGGGGCTGATGAGAAAGAGCTGAAGTGGCAGAGCGAGGCAGAGATTGAAGTGGAGTACTTTCAGCAGGTTGGTGTCAGTCTGTAATATTCTGTTTCCATTGACTTTGTTCTGCAAGAGCTTGAAGCGGAAAACGTTTTGCAGGCTGCTTTTATTTGTAATAGTTTGTTTCCATTGATGGTGTTCCGTTAGAGATTGAACTGGAACACTTTCAACAAGTTTGGTCATGTGACGTAGCCTCACATCAAGGCATGTGACGCTCCATCACATGTAGTTAGTGATATGAATCATTTCCCCATGCCACAATTAAAGGAAGAATATTCATGTGGCTTGACTAGTGTAGCGGGCGTCCCCAAATAATTGTGAGTATGACTCATTCAAGGAACAAATGTGGTCATTGGGTGAAAGTGACCACTGAGTGATAGTTTAAACAAGGGCTGGTAAGGTAAGGTGATGGTCATGTGTTTTGAACACTGAGTATGCACTCACTAGGAGAAGGGGGGAAAGAGTCAGTTTTAACCCAGCAGATGGCCTAGAGACTCGAACCTGTCAGGACGGTGGTCCTCTCTTCTGACCAGTCATTACCAGCCCTTCACCCTTCACCCTTCACCCTTCACCCTTTACCCTTCGCCCTTCACCCTTCATCTTTCACCCCGTGAGGTGGTTGAAGATGGCCATGGTGTGGGGAACATACCGGTAGTTCAGCCCCAGCAAGTCCAACTCCAGGGAGAGGAGTTGAAGCTCGTCGTTTCGCAAGAGACAGAAGTCGCGGAAGAGAAGTCGAGACTCGTATCTCCAGGACAGGAGAATTCGAGGGGGCAGTATATTGTCTCAGAGAGACAGGGGATTGAGAAAGCAGGGGAGCTTTTTCTTGAGGCAGGCAGGTCCTCAGTGATTACGGGAGTTATGTATTCTCCTGGTTCGGATTTTTTTGGATAACGGAATGTGAAGGCCATAGCTTTATAGAAGCGGAACTAGACTATTTTATCTCTCGGTGTGAGGAGAGATACATGTGTAAAGATTGATTTGTCTCTCGGTGTGAGGAGAGATATATGTGTGAAGATTGATTTGTCTCTCGGTGTGAGGAGAGATACATGTGTGCAGATTTATTTGTCTCTCAGTGTGAGAGAGATATGGTTGTAAACTCTGTTTACAAGTGGTTGATGATTTAGTAAATTGTTTTCCCCTGAAGGAGAGGGGGGAGAGAAGAAAAACATTCGGTAGTGCGCCTTTTGGTTTGTGGAAAGATTGCGTGTGCGTATGGAGTAATGCTGTCAGAATGCGGGTATGCAAGAGTGACAGTGTGACAGTGGTGACCCCGACTCCAGTTTCACCGGCGTAGCTGCCGTTTGTTTCCCCGGAAAAAAAAAAGATTTCTATTTGTACCCTCAAGGGTTTGAGGAAGAGGAAAAAAAAAGATTTCTATTTGTCCTCAAGGGTTTGAGGAAGAGAAAAAAAAAAAAAGATTTCTATTTTACCCTCAAGGGTTTGAGGACGGAAAAAAAAAAAGGATTTCTATTTGTGCCCTCAAGGTTTTGAGGAGGAAAAAAAAAAAGAAATTAGTGATTATTGATTGTGTATAATATTTGCATTTGTTGTTGTTTTTGCTATTTCTATGTGTGTTTAAGGTGGTTGAGATTCTTTTGGTTGCTCTGCTTCGTTAAGGGTTTTTTTTTTTTGGTAGGATTTCTTTTTGACCCTTCCCCACCTCAGGACCGATAGCCTCAACCTCCTCTTGCTCGAACCTGGCAGCAAGGGGGCAGGGCGTTGAGGAGTCGTTTTCCTTCCCCCAGAGGATTAGAATTTTTGTCCCCTTTCCCCGGACTGATAGCCCCAACCTCTTCCTGCGTTTAGCAGGGGGACATGGCGTTGGGGAGTCAATAGTCTTTCCCTTCTCATAAATATCTATTTCTTTCGCTTTCCTATTGTTTCAGTTTGATTTTTCCCCTTGCCCCTCAGAGTGTGGGGATCAACTTCTCCTCCGTCACGCTAATAGTGTAGGTGGTGAGGTTGATTTACCGCTCTGCCCAAATAAACATTCTTATCTTTTGATCAATTTTTTTTTTGGTGTGGTGCGAGATTTTCTTTGAGTTTGGGTGAATGTGCATTTATTGATTGATTGTTTAATATTTTGTATTATACTGTAGTGTGGTGTATATTGTGCAGTGATTTGTTTTTCCCGTCTCCAGTTTCACGGGAGAAGTGACCACTAGGGTGCTGTCTGTGGGTTTCTTTTGCTTTTCTTGATTTCTGCTCACTATTCCGGTCCTGTGTATCCTTTCATTTCCTTTTCACCCCCTTTTTCAAAACCTCTTAAACCTTCTCCTCAATAAGCGCCTATCTAGTTTTCTTTTCTACAATTTCATCTTTTAGGTAAGATTTCCGCTAGTTTGTGTTTCTTCCCTCTTTTTAATTGTTTGTGATTCCATTTGTTTTTGTAAATTTATATTCATTTTTTGTATAAGGCGGTACATTTGTTTTGTAAATTCGTTTGAAATTAAGTAAGAAAGAAAGACTGACAACAAGAACATTTAAGAACTAAAACTTTATAAAGAATTTATTTTCAGAAAACTTTATTGTGTGTATTTCCTTTCTTAAGGGAAACAGTTTTGCATTAGGACTACATTTTGTTTTGTAAATTCCAAATTGATAACAGTTGCAAATTATTTTTGGAAAAATACATTCCTTGGATTTCATATCTACCCTGTTTAAGTAAGCTGTTTTCTGTTTACACCGGAAATTGAATTCTGTATTTGTATATACTATAATTACGGTTTTGTGAACATAACATTATCATATATCGCCTTATTTTTATTCATACTTTGAGATTGTTTGGTGTTTATATCTGACGATTCATTATGGATGATTTTGATAAATATGTTAAACAAGCGGAACGCTTGGGTTTTGATGGAGAGAAACTTACTAACTATGTAACAACAATGCATAGATAGGCAGACAGGACAGTAAGAGAGAGAGAAGAAAATAGATTACAGAGGGAAGCTGAAGAAAATAGACTACAGAGGGAAGCTGAAGAAAATAGACTACAGAGGGAAGCTAAATCGGAGGAAAAAAGACTACAGAGGGAATCTGAAATTGAAGAAAAAAGACTACAGAGGAATCTGAAATTGAAGGAAAAAAGATTACAGAGGGAAGCTGAAGAAAAAAATTACAGAGGGAAGCTGAAGCTGAAGAACGTCATTTAAGTTGAGACAGTTGGAACTAGAGACTGATGCTGAAATTAAAAGAATACAGGCATCAAGAGAACCTCCACCAGTTCCACCAGTCGTTTCCGCAGCCATGCCTCAACCAAAAGCGGCATATATTCCAAAGTTACCACCTTTTGAGGAAAAAACGGATGACATTGATAGTTTTCTTTTCCGATTTGAAAGTCATGCAACGTCTTGTGGTTGGCCAAAGGAAAAGTGGACATTGTATATTGCGTCGTTGTTTAAGGGTAGCGCTTTGACACTGTACCACTCACTTGCAGCGAAGCAAAATTTAACTTGGGGATCAGTTGAAAGAAGAACTCCTCAAGAAATTTCAATGTTCTGCTGATCGTTTTCACGAACGTTTCCGTTCTGTGCGCCCTGAAAAAGGAGAATCGTTTCCGTCGTTTCTGATCCGTATGAGTCATTGTTTGGATCGATGGATCGATTTATCTAAAACGAACAAGACTTTTCAGTCACTGCGAGATCTCCTTCTTAGAGAACAACTTTTCCAGAGCGTGAGCAAAGATTGGCCACTTTCCTTAAAGAAAGGCAATTTGAAAACGTTTGAGGAAATGTGTCAGATGGCTGATCAATTATTGTATCGCTCACCCAGATAAGGGCGTGGCTAGGAAAGGAGAATTTTCCATCTTTGAGTCTCATGCGTCATGTACTATCCCATCAGGACAGGGAAGTTACAGGAAAGGAAATCGTGGGTCATTTTTGAGTCCTCAAGATATACCTATCCTAGGAACGCACAGGGATCTTTCCGCGGTTCGAGTGACTTTCGTCAATACCAGTACTCACCGCCGGAAAGACCCGTTACTCCTCAGCAAACGTTCCGAGGTCGTGGACAACGACCACCACGTAGACCTTTTGGGCCAGTTCGTGGACAGAACCGAAGTTCACAAAATCAGTCAGCTGCTGATCAGACAATGCGATGTTTCTTTTGTGATGGCAAGTTCCATCTGAAAAAGAATTGCCCTTTCAGACCGGGTGATTCAAAACCCGCATTAGTCTCCACTGATTGTGAAGAAGGCCTTGTTTTGGCACCAGATCAATCTGTTGATGGACTGGTGTTAGAAAACGGAGCATCAATGGATTGCAGGCTTCGGTTTTGCGAGACACTGGGTGCACCACTGCTGGTGTACGGAAATCTTTCGTGCTTCAAGACCAGTATCTCAACACTGTCCAAAAGTGTAGGTCGTTTGGAGGCAAGATTGAAACGTTTCCGCTGGCGAAAATTTCAGTCGATACACCGTACTACTCGGTTTTCTTACCGCCTGTGTTATTGATAACCCAGTCTGCGACTTGATATTGGGCAATTTGCCAGGTGTCGCTACAGTACATGGTGGGGCTGGAGGATCGTTTGTTCCTTGTCTTGTGAGTACTAGATCAAATGTCATAGAGCAGGGAAAGGCTACAAAGCCGCTAAAAGTCTCAAAACTGGATGAACTCCAGATTACCCCAGATGATTTAAAAGAAATGCAGGAAAAGACGAGACGCTGACGACAATACTTTCTGCTGCTAAACAGACTGTCACTGACGTACAAACGGACAAACCAACGTACATACTGGACTCTACATTCTCTACAGGTGTGTACCTGGACAGGACAACAGACAGGTTGTGGTTCCAAAACCACTTAGAGAAACAGTGCTGCACACGGCTCATGATGCATTGTTCGCTGGTCACTGTGGGATCAAAAGAACATTAAAAGAGTTCTTGATTCTTTTTATTGGCCGGGTGTCACAAAGGAAGTTACGAAATACTGCCGCTCATGTGACATCTGCCAAAAGACATCTCAGAAAGTCGCGTCCCATGTGCACCTTTGCACAAAATGCCTCTCATTTCCGTTCCATTTCGGAAGGTAGCTATTGATCTTGTTGGACCTTTACCACTGTCTTCTTCGGGATATCGCTATATCTTGACTTTGGTGGATACAGCGACGAGGTATCCAGAAGCGATTCCACTGAAGAAAATTGATACAGTGTCTGTCGCTGAAGCTTTACTTGCGATTTTTTCCAGGGTGGGTCTTCCAGACGAAATTCTCTCGGATTGTGGAACGCAATTCATTTCCGATCTCATGAGAGAAATTTACAGACTGTTGTCAATCTCTTCCATCTCAACCACGCCATATCATCCCCAATCGAATGGCATGGTTGAACGTTTCAATGAACGTTGAAGTCCATGTTGAGAAAGGTTTGCAAGGCAAGGAGCCCCAGGAATGGGATCGTTTCGTACGGCTTTGCTTTTTGCATACAGAGGAAATGCCGAACGAAACGCTGGGATTCTCACCATTTGAGCTTCTTTTCGGACACTCACCAAGGGGTCCTTTGGATCTATTGATGACACAATGGACGGAAAAGACTGACATACCTGACAGTAAAACTGTTTACCAATACGTTTATGAACTCCATAATCGTTTGAAGGATGCATGTGAGCGTTGCTCAACAGTCAGCTGATAGGAAAACAGATGTGTACAAGGTCTTTGCAGACAAAAAGCAAAGGCACGTTCCTTCAGTGTAGGGGATAAAGTCCTTGTGCTACTCACTGATGAACATAACAAGCTTCGTGTTATGTGGAAGGGTCCTTTTCAGGTGGTCGAAAAACTTTCTGCAGTAAATTATAAGATCAAAATGGCAAACACTGAGAAGGTATTTCATGTGAACATGTTGAAGAAGTATGTTGAAACGTACAAATGTTGCCATCAACCAGTCAGTTGAGTGGATATGTCCTATGTCAGAAACTGATGTCAACATGACAGACATTATCAGTGAATGAATTTGTACCCAATGTAACATACAGGGACAGATCAAAGGTTATGAAAACAGCAAATGTAGGAGTGTTAACATCTACCAGTGCAGATGATGTTGTACCCCTTCCTATTCTGTCTATCAAAGGTGAAACCTATGAGGATGTGGTTCTGTCGAATGATTTGTCTACAAGTCAAACAGAACAGCTCAAAGACATTTTGAAAGACTTTCAGGATGTGTTGAGGTACCCCAGGTACAGTAACTGGTATTGAACCCCATAGTATTCAGTTAACGTCTGAAATACCAGTGCGAACCAGACCATACCCCCTCCCATTTGCAAAAAAAAGAGGTGGTTGAGAGAGAAATCAATGTAATGCTGGATTTAAAAGGTGATAGAACCTTCTACATCTCCGTACAGCTCACCAGTGGTATTGGTGGACAAACCTGATGGATCAGTGCGTTTCTGCATCGATTACAGAAAAGTAAATAAGATCACTGTGTTCGATGCCGAGCCTATCCCAGACATTGAAGAACTTCTGTGTCAGCTCTTGGAAGGAAAGTATTTTGTGAAAGTAGACTTGACTAAAGGAATTCCAATTTACCATTGAACTAGTGCCTGGAACACAAAATGTCATAGCGGATTTATTGTCACGTGCGTGAATATTCATGGACAAATGTAACTGTCTTCAAGGGAAAGACTATTCCTGTTTTTGTCTTTCTAATGATTACGGTTGTGATCACTTTTGACGGTGCATTGTATGCTACTGACGATTTAAATCAAGTGGTATTTATGCATAATTTGCTTATTGAAGTGACTATATGGTTTTGCAAGCAAACAACTACTTGATGTTGATGTAATACATATTTTATTCTTTGGTAAACAATGGAAAAAATCAAGTACTATTTATGTCTAATTTGCTTGTGAAGATGAATCTATATGTATGTGTGATGAGCAAATAACTCTTTAGAAATGTATATATACATGTTTTGATTGTGCAATGAGACAAACCAATTGTTTTCATTGGTCATTGTCAACAATGGAAAGCATGTGACTTTCAATGGACTATAACATTACATGTGGGGAAAAAGAAATTATGTTTAAACTATGTTTATTTTGGTTACATGTCTATTGAGAAACATTTACACTTGGAAATATTCTCATTTTCATGAGGGTTTTGAAAATATGATGTGAGACAAAGATCAAGGGAAAATATGTGCTTCACATCTTAATGTATGAACACAATTTGTACTTTGAATTGGTAATATCCCTAATTGTTTTATCCATGTAATTTGTGAAATGTATTTTGTGAAATGTGGTGATCAATTATGAATGTTTTTTTTTTTAGAAAGATTGAAAGTTTGAAATATGCTATTTATGTGTGGATCATGATGATTGATTCTATACGTTGATTATTTAATTTGGTGAATCTTGTGTGATGGTTACGCATTTGAGATTCATGCTGAAATGTGTTTAGTGAAGTTGTATATACTTTAAAAAATTTTCTGGAGAAAATTTTTTCATCCCAGGATGGGGGGTGTCATGTGACGTAGCCTCACATCAAGGCATGTGACGCTCCATCACATGTAGTTAGTGATATGAATCATTTCCCCATGCCACAATTAAAGGAAGAATATTCATGTGGCTTGACTAGTGTAGCGGGCGTCCCCAAAATAATTGTGAGTATGACTCATTCAAGAACAAATGTGGTCATTGGGTGAAAGTGACCACTGAGTGATAGTTTAACAAGGGCTGGTAAGGTAAGGTGATGGTCATGTGTTTTGAACACTGAGTATGCACTCACTAGGAGAAGGGGGGAAAGAGTCAGTTTTAAACCAGCAGATGGCCTAGAACTCGAACCTGTCAGGACGGTGGTCCTCTCTTCTGACCAGTCATTACCAGCCCTTCACCCTTCACCCTTCACCTATCACCCTTTACCCTTCGCCCTTCACCTTCATCTTTCACCCCGTGAGGTGGTTGAAGATGGCCATGGTGTGGGGAACATACCGGTAGTTCAGCCCCAGCAAGTCCAACTCCAGGGAGAGGAGTTGAAGCTCGTCGTTTCGCAAGAGACAGAAGTCGCGGAAGAGAAGTCGAGACTCGAATCTCCAGGACAGGAGAATTCGAGGGGGCAGTATATTGTCTCAGAGAGACAGGGGATTGAGAAAGCAGGGGAGCTTTTTCTTGAGGCAGGCAGGTCCTCAGTGATTACGGGAGTTATGTATTCTCCTGGTTCGGATTTTTTTGGATAACGGAATGTGAAGGCCATAGCTTTATAGAAGCGGAACTAGACTATTTTATCTCTCGGTGTGAGGAGAGATACATGTGTAAAGATTGATTTGTCTCTCGGTGTGAGGAGAGATATATGTGTGAAGATTGATTTGTCTCTCGGTGTGAGGAGAGATACATGTGTGCAGATTTATTTGTCTCTCAGTGTGGAGAGAGATATGGGTTGTAAACTCTGTTTACAAGTGGTTGATGATTTAGTAAATTGTTTTTCCCTGAAGGAGAGGGGGAGAAGAAAAACATTCGGTAGTGCGCCTTTTGGTGTTGTTTGGAAAAGATTGCGTGTGCGTATGGAGTAAATGCTGTCATGAATGCGGGTATGCAAGAGTTGACAGTTGTGACAAAGTTAGTGTTAGTCTTAACAGTGTTCTAACAGACATTGAATAGAATGTTTTTCGTCTGCTAAGTGTTAACCTGTGGCAGTTGTTTCCATTGACTGTGTCATGTTAAAGACCAAGGTAGAGCATTTTCAGCAAATTAATGTTACCATGTGGTAGTTCAGTTACATTGACCATGTTCAGAGACTGAAGTGGAATACTTTCAGAAAGCTGGTGACTGTGTGCAGAGCAGTCCATAGATGTTGCACCACAACTGCTAGCCCTTGTGCCTACAGTGTGCAGGGGGTTACAGGTCACTGTGACCGATTTGACTGGATATGGAAAGTGAATCGTTGCATTCGTTGCACTTGACTTTCAACAGTTGCTGTGTGAGGCCATCAGTGTTTGACCCTTATGCTTTCGCAAAGTATGCGGTACTGTTTTTTAAAAATGACTAGCATAATCTTGTGAATCAAAGATGGCTATTCTTCAGATCTCTTGTGAAAATCTGTGCAGGGTCCATGTGAAAGTTACCTTTGGTTGTGGACATTTGAAATACTTTAGAATGATCTGCCCCTGAAGATAGTATGAGGCTGCCTTAGTGAAGGATAAAATCTGAAAGAAACCAGAGTGGCAGATTGAGCATTTTAACTGAAATGAATATGATGAATTCTCACAAGAGGAGGCCTAGCAAAGGGATGGATGGGACAAGTGGTAAGGGAGAGAGGGCATGCACATTTTATTAGCTTGATAAAAATTTGATGCATTTCACTAGCTGCAGTGCCTGGTCTTTGTGAAAGACAAGCGATGTACAGGGTCAGCAGCACACATTATCAACTCGCAGAACCAGGAATGTTTTGGCTGTGGGGATTTAGGGCTGGTAGGTGGAGAAAAGAGGGATGTCTGCCGGTACCATACCCTGAACGAGTGTTGCCAGTAACCTACTTTGGGTAGATAGTTTGTTCTCACTGTCTGGGTTCCCTTGTCCTCAACCAACAGGTTGCGACATTTTGTTCCAAACAGACATAGCTAGTAATGACATATTCCTAGGTATTTTTTATGTTCATGGAACAGTTGAATACATTCTTATGTTATTTGATATGTCAATTTTTAAGGTCCCAGGTACTACCTTTCCCAGTACAGAACTTCTGTATATGCATAGGTCTTGTAAAGGTCCCTTATTGTTAAGATAGGAAAAGCTTTTTAATGCTACTTTTTCTGCTTGACTCACTATGAATTATAAACTTCTATAGTCTTATTTGGTTACAAATGGCAAAAGTTATTTAGGTGGCTATTTATTTATTAAATCTGCTCTCTGCTTGTTACAAGCCACTCTTAAGTGGTATGACCTTATTGAATGTAAGCTGAGATTTGTTGAAATATTCACATAAAATGTCATTGGATATTGGTTTTATCAGTTTGTAGAGCAATAATTGCATCTGATCACAATAGAAAAGAACATGTCAGTTTCATAATTTTAAAACATTAATCGCTGGTTACAGCCTTGGTTATTCACTTATATATTTTATGTAAGGTTTTGCAGGAAAAAGTGTCGTAGATGTAGTTCTGCCAAGTACAAATATGCTTATGTTTGTAATGTTATTGAAAATGTGAAAGGTAAAATCTACCACAGGGAAATACACATGCACATATCGCCACTGTTTGCATTGACAGGCACACGCGCACATGCGCACACATGTGCATCTAGAACTTGCACAAATGGAAAACTGATGGAGGGTGATGACACAGACTTTGTGAGTGGAAGTGGAAACAATGGTCCTGAAGACAGGATTTGAGAACAGAGATGCTCTAGCCTGGTGCTGACTGTCTTTCCAATTTTGCAGACTCACTTGATCTGCCGGGTGCCAGAATACCCAACAAAGACATCAAACAGCCAGTCCAGTGCCAAATCATGGCCTTCTGTGCTGGAAAAGTGATGTGATCCCCAGGACTTTACCTACAAACCAGGTAATGTGTTTACTTAGATCTGGAGCTGTCGATCATGACCCTGTTCTGGTTTTGGCCGTCTTCACAACCTTGAGGGTACTTATAGGCTAGTCAGACATTTTTTCCATTTTTTTCTGATGTAATTGCAAAATTCTGTCTTAACTGTCATTGATCCATTCAACAGAAATAGACTTGAAATAAATGATGAAGTCAAGTTTGAAAAAAAATTACCTGTTCTAAATGGTGTTTTTCTTCTTTATGGTTTTTTTTTTCTTTTCTTTTTTTAATTTTTTTTTTCTTTTTAATATATAGAGTTATTTTTCTATGTTCATATTTTTATGCTACCTTTACTTCTTTTTTTTTTTTTTACTTCTTTCATGAGTTATTTGTCTTTTTCTATTATTACCAATTATAAATGAACCCCAGCTGTTGTATTTTCAAGTTGGCAAATTAGTGGCAAGTTTCTTTGAAATTTTTGTGTGGCCCTTGACATTAGAAGGCTGTATTTGTTGACTAGTGGTAGATTCCTCTTCATGCCTTCCTCGCTCTCCTCTCCCCTTTGGCTACTATTGAGACTTGTGTGAAGGGGATTGGAGTGGAGTAGGACACTCTTGCCAACATGAAGATAGCAGCAAAGGGGAGTAGATTTATCTATACCCTCAGGGTTTGGGACGACGCTGCCATTCTTGTCATTTGGGGTTGTTAGTATAATGGCTGAAGAAAAAGACTTAGCGGAAAAAACATGTTTTAAAAAAATAGAAGGGGGAGGTGTAATTGATTTTTGTCATGAAAATAAATGAACAAGAAATCTAATGGAAAAATAATCGTACACAGATGAAAGTTTTTTTGTTTTTTTTATGTGATGACATAGTGTCTTTTCTTTTGTAATGTAGTAATTTGAAACTTGGAGAAAATAGTCAGATGAAAACAGTTTTCTTTGTAATGACAGAATGGCAGGCCAGATCTGTTAATGTTCAACAAGTTACCTCTAGATTCTTGTTTGACGATAAAGATATCAGAATAAAACTAGAACATTTTTTGTCTTTTCTAATAAAAACCCCCAAAATTTAAAACATTTTTCAGTTGTTGTTAGATACAAATTTTTGTGGTATCTGGTCGTTACATTATTGTAGAAAAATTGAACATGATAAAATGATTCTGTTTAAAGCGGATCATTCTCTGCAAAGCAAAATGTGCACATTTTATTCGAATAAGATTCATTGTTTTAAAAACATTCAAAGCCTCAGTCTGTTTTCCCATTTTGTTTTTTTTTTTTGTTTTTGTTTTTTCACCGAGTGAATAAGACACTGTGTGAAACAAGAAATCGGAGGTAACCTGTTTTTTTTTTTGTTTTTTTTTTTTTTTTGTGGACAAAAGCTGTTTTGACAATTGTATGAATTGATCACTAAACATACATGTCATTGCAGCTCAGTGAAAGATTTGCCCAGCCAAGAAGATTGAATTTAATGTAGGCAGTCACAAGAAGGAAAAGAAAAACATGTACACACTCGCACAAACTGACCAAGTTGATTGAGAAGGGCAAAAAAATAGGTGATTCGTCACAGAGCCTGATGCTCAGTGATTGTACGATGCGTGAAGTGATGCATAATTTAATGGATTTAGATGAATGAAGAACAGGATACAGGACTTCTGGGGGTCCTTTTCACTACCCAAACTAATTGACATAACAGGTAGCTGCAATG
>JAFLJL010003684.1:0-19405 GCA_018398815.1 Conus ventricosus
AACTGTTGAGATAATAACGGGAATGGGAAACGTAATTTGTTCTATCAACCTTTAAAAGATTAAAATGTTATAACAGAATGGCATTTGACAACAACAAGAGATAGATTCTCTTTATTGTTCATTTAATTCGGCGTTATCTATTAGTTTTCATCTAACTACAGTTAAAACATGTTCCTGTGCGAAATGCTTTGACAAGATTAAGACTTGGTGTCTCATCATTGAGACCTCATCGTTTACGACATTGTAAAAATGTTTCAGGAGAAAATTTGAACTGCCCATTTTGTTTTGTTAGAGGAAACGGAAATACACTTCATTTTAGTATGTCCGAAATATAAGGAACTAAGGGAACAGTATATTCCGCTAAGTTCTGTAAATATCCATCATGGTTTAGATTATCAATGCTTTTGGCAAACCAGAATAGTATCGTAATAAATAATCTAGCAAGATTTATATTCAAATCATTGCAATTGAGACGGATTTTCCTGACTTAAAAGAATTGCAAACCAGTTTCAAATCATCTGGTATTCCAGCATGTACTTTTGCTTTCCCATTGGTAAAACATGTTCTGATAGTATGTCTAATGTTCGACATGTTACACTATATTTGTTGTCATATTGTACTTTGAACTCAACTCCCATGTTTATGGGCTGTAGGCCTATCATTAAATTTCGTATTCGTATTCGTATTCGTATTCTCTCTCTCTCTCTCTCTCTCCTCTCTCTCTCTCTCTCTCCTCCTCTCTCTCTCTCTCTCTTTTCTCTCTCTCTCTCTCTCTCTCTCTGGAACCGTGGACTGCGTTACAGTCGAGCAGTCACGCTTAGTATCGCTCTGGAGTTTCCTTTTTTATTTTTGTTTATTTTTTGTTTTGTCGAACATCTGCTCAGCACCTTGCTCATCCCTTGCTAGGACCCCAACAGGTACCATGTCATCAGCACTACTTGAGAGAAGTGTTCACGCGCCTAGCAAGCGTTGTTGAAAGTGCTCTCCAGTGAAAAGTGATTTTTCTGACTGAAAGAGGAACATTTGTGTGTAATTTTTGGTACCTACATTGTGTGTGAAGATGCCGCCGTCAGTGTGGTCTAGATTTTGGTTCCTGTTTTTCTTGGATTTTATCAGAATCTTCAAGTTTGTGTTTCTGCTATCAGTATTTCAGCAAATCAATCAGAACTCACCTGAACTGTTTCTCAGCCAGCACCCCTGTTGTATCAACAATAGCTGCTCTTGTGAGCACTATCTCAAACAGCTCAATCCCAAACTGGCCTCCTGACCCAGTGCCACTGTTCTCTTGTGAGCACTATTTCAACAATTCACCTCCTGACCCACTTGACCTTCTCACTGTGCCTAGCCTTCAAAGTGCATTTGCACCTCAATACAGCAAAGACAAGTTGCTTTCACTGCGTGGGAAAGCAACTCCACGGGATCCTACACTTGATGCCACCTTGTTTGAACTTGGCATCAAGCAGCGAGTGAAAGCCAGGAGATCCAAGGCAGGGGAGAGGAGAAAGCAGAGAATGATTCCAGTGCTTGTGCTTGGTTCTGACATCCCTGTTAGGACCCCGGATACTGTACGTGCTGACTGCTGGCCGCTATCTTCTGATGAGAGGGTCGCTACTCCATTGAGCTATCAAGGGTCTAGGGATGTCAACGGTACTACATCTCCTGACGTCATCGACTCTGGCAGTGCATCATCACCTTCCTCGCCAGTGTTGGCGCCGGTGCCCCTCAGCCCAGTGTCCAGCGCCTTGGATGCTGAGTCTGCGCCTCTTCCTTTCGCCGACGTCTCCCTCAACTCTACAGTCAGCAGTGAAACGCCGGTTGTCCCCATTTCTTCCGGGGTGTCGGTCCTTGTGATGAACACTCCTCGTGGGCGGCAGCCTACCAACCTTATTGACATCAAGTCATCGTCACGTGATCGGCTGTCCGTGTGTGTCTTTAACGCACAATCGGTTGGGAAGAAGTCCAAGCGCATTGACATTGTGGAGTTTATCCGTGATGAGAATGTGGATATTATGTTTCTGACCGAGACATGGCTGAAGACTCATGGCGATGAATCCAAGCATGCGGACCTTACTCCTGCGGGTTACTGTCTCAAGTCTCTTCCTCGAGCTACGAGGGCGGGGGGTGTGGCCGTACTGGTAAGAGAACACTTTCCCGTCGTGATCAGTACATCTTTCTCTTTTGCCCATAACAGTTTTGAGGTTATCCAGCTGACTTTGAACACTCCAGTTTGTGTGCATTTCTTCTGTGTGTATAGGCCACCCCCCAGCAAAGCAAACAAGTTGACTGATACTATGTTCTATGCTGAATTTAGTGATATGTTAGCCACTCTTCAAGGGATTGTTGTCATTGTTGGTGACTTTAATTTTCATTATGATAAGCCTGATAGTTACAGTATTGTGCGCATGGTGGACATTTTGTCCACTTTTGGTCTGAAGCAAGCTGTTTCAGAGCCCACCACAGGTCTGGTCACATCATTGACTGGATGCTGTTTCGTCCTGATGACAATGTGTTTCGTTCATGTTATGTCTCTCAAAACTTGACTTCTGACCATTTTGCTGTTCTGTGTGACTTGGATGTGCGGCGGCCGATGCAGCAGCCAGAGTATCGAAAGGTTAGAAATCTCCGTGCGATTGATTTGACTGTGTTCAGGCATGATGTAGCTGCTCTGGCTGCTGCGTCGCCCACGCCATCCGCTGATCAGTTGTGTGATGAGCTCCGTTCCATCCTTGACGATCATGCCCCAGCAGCGCAGCGCAAGGTCCCTCAGCGTCACTCCACTCCGTGGTATAATGCTGTTGCTTCTGAACTCCGTGCTTTAAAGCATGACAAGCGACAAGCTGAGCGGCAGTGGCTGCGCTCTGGTTTGGTCATTCACAAACAAATTTTCTGTTCGTTAAAACACAAGATAAATCGTCTTGTCGACAAGGCAAAGACTGTGTATTTCAATGCAAAGATAAATGCTTCTACCACTTGTAGGCAGTTGTTTTCAATCACAAACACGCTAATGAATAAGACCCTTGTACTGCTCTCCCTTCTTCTCCAGTCTCGTTATTACCTCAGAGGTTCTGCGACTTCTTTGTGTCCAAGGTGTCCGCCATTCGAGGCAACATTGACATGTCAGCCAGTGCAGGTGTTCCTGTTAATGACGATCCAGTGTCCTTCAGTGGTACCCCCCTCCTTCAGTTCAGCCCGGTTGAGGCTAGCACCGGTCCTTAAGACCATCCGCAGTATGACCCTACCTCCTGTGACCTTGACCCTGTTCCTACACCTCTCTTACTTGAGTGCATTGATGACATTCTCCCTGTCCTGACACAGATGATCAATGATTGCTTCCAGTCCGGCACCTTCCCTAGTGTTTTTAAGCAAGCTATAGTTAAGCCGCTTTTGAAGAAGCAGGATCTGGACCCAAACAAGCTCAGCAATTATAGACCAGTCTCCAACCTTTCATTTCTTTCGAAATTGTTAGAGAAGTTAGCTTTGCAGCAGATGCTGGAGCACGTGTCTAGGTATGACCTTTTGGCGCGTTTTCAGTCTGCGTACCGTGCTCATCATTCCACTGAAACCGCTCTCCTCCGCGTTCTAAACGACCTTCTTGTTGCTTCGGACGATTCCAAAGTTTCCCTTCTCACGCTGTTAGATCTGAGTGCCGCGTTTGACACCATAGATCATGGAATTCTTCTCACCCGTCTCAAACACGTTTTTGGCATTGATAACGTAGCGCTTTCTTTCTGCAATCATACCTCTCTGGACGTAGCAGACCGTTTCGATCCAGGCTTTTTGTTTCTAAACCCACACCTCTCAAGTTTGGAGTTCCACAGGGCTCAGTTCTAGGCCCTCTGCTGTTTCTACTGTACACACAACCACTTCCAACGTAGTTGATAGTCATTCAGTCTCTCACAGTGAATTTGCTGATGATACTCAGCTCTACAACTCTTCTTATCCCAATCAAATCCATAGACTTCTTTCTACCAGTGAAAACTGCATCTCTGACGTGAAACGGTGGATGACCAGAACAAGCTCCAACTTAATGATTCAAAGACAGAAGCTCTCCTGGTTGGCGGTAGGGTGTAATCGGACCAGGCCCTCAAAATCACTATTGGTCACAGCGAAATAGCATTCTCCACATCTGTAAGAACCTAGGAGTCATGTTTGATGAAGATCTGTCCATGAAACCTCATGTAAACAAAGTTTGTCAGGTAGCGTATCACGAGTTAAGGAAATTAGCACTATTCGCCACTATCTTTCACAACAGGCCACTCAGACTCTTGTTACTTCACTTGTTCTGTCTCGTCTTGACTATGGAAATTCTCTTGTTGCCGGCATCCTGACACTCTGCTAAACAGCTCCAAAAAGTTCAAAATAGTGCTGCTAGGTTAGTTTTTAGATGTCCCAAGAGAACTCACCACTCCACTCACTCCTTGAGCCTGCATTGGCTCCCATCGCCCAGAGAATAGATTATAAACTTAGCATTATGTGTTTCAACGTCATCAACCAAACCGCACCGCACGCACTCAAAGAAATTCTCACAGTCTACACCCCCTCTAGATCTCTCCGTTCATCTATGACACAAAAACGTTCAAGGTTCCCCGACGCAACAAGAAAACTCAAGGACAGCGTGCCTTCTCTTACATCGGCCCTATAACATGGAACAGCCTGCCTCTCCATGTACGAAATTCTAATTCCCTGACACAGTTCAAAAGCTCCCTTAAGACCACCTCTTTCGATCCGCCTTTCCCGCTCGCTAGTGAATGCAGCTGCTTGCTTTGCACATGTACATAATGACTGATTTGATGAGTGTTATACATTATTGAGTTTCAGACACCTTAACCATGTACAGTTAGTTATCCTTGTATATTTCTTATCCCTTATTTTATTACTATTTTTGTATTGTGAGTGTGTGATTGTGAGTTTTGTGATTTGCTACGTATGAGTATATATGCACGAAATGCCATTGTAAACGCCACGAGCTTCTTGACAAGAAGGTGTGTGCGTATAAATAATCACTTATTATTATTATTATTATTTTAGAGCGAGTTGTAGCACTTTCGTCCACGTTTACATCGCTTTAATATGGAAGCGAGCCAAGAAGATTTCCGTGCGGATCGTCATGTTGACACCACGAACGAGGTTGGACTTTGTTGCGCTTGGCCTGCACCTCACGTTAATTTTCTGGGCGGACTCCTTCTACACTGTGGAGACGTGGATCAGGACCCAGCACCCAAGGCAGACAGCTTGAAAGAGACCCAGCTGGGAGCTCAGGACGCAGGGTCAGCATGGTCAAGGCGGGGCTCGGTCGGTGTACAGTGGACAGACAACCCATACGTCTCCCTAACAACCTAAACAAAAGGCCTCTGGCCTCATGTCAAGAATGGAACAGGTAGAAATAACAACTGACTATTTAGAGAAAAGATCAAAACATAACAATTAAATATTCTATGATATTCCAAGAGGTCAAAATGAATCTGGCGAACAGTGTGTAGACAAAATCCACGACCTTACGAAGAATTAGTTGGAATTGACATGGGACATTGGTATGATCGGGTTCACAGGCTAAATCTTAAAGCAGACTCTTCTATAATTGTTCGATGCTCCTTTTATAAGGATAATGTGTGCATCCTAAAGTAAACCGGAAATTAAAAGGGAATGACATTTTAGTTGGAGAGGATTTTTCTTCTCTTGTACAAAATATAAGATGCGGTCCACCTCCTCATCTGAAGAAAGCAAGGTTTGAAGGGAAAAGAGCGATGATGGTCTTTGACCATCTCATTGACGGAAAAAAGTATTTCCTTGATGTTCATTGCAATTTAAAAGTGTCTAGATAGGGGAGTAGCTGGCCACTTGAAGAAAACTTCCCCACTAGTGTAACAAGAAAAAAGAGGCAGAAAAATGGTACACCCGAATAAATGACTGTCACCGGTGGCAGTATCAGTGGTGAGCTCGTATAATGTGTAGAAACATGTGTACTAAACCAAAGGGCACATATTTCTTCTTTGTTTTTGTGCCTGGAATGTAAATGGCTTATTTTCTAAACTTACAGATCATGATTTTCTGTCCTTTATTTTCGAGTTTATTTTTGTTTGTTTGAAACTTTCAAGGATGAGTGTCGTGCTGATATCTTCGTTGGTTATAAAATATTTTGCAAATCTGCTTTAAAACTTTCAGAACTAGGAAGCAGATCGGGAGGGCTAGTTTGTTTGTAAAAATGAGATTTTCCCTTTTGTCAAAACTATCGACGTCAATCATGCAAATTTCTGTGTTTTTGGTCGATAAAGAACTGTTTGGCGTAGATAGGGATGTTCCGTACTTTTGCTCTACCCAGAAGGTTCTTCGTTTTATCCCCATTTTGACATTAGTAATGGCATTCATTTGCTCGAAGAATGTCTGTTTGATTTGTTATTTTCTGGAGATCTTTTCATGATTCTGAATGGTGATTTGTGTAGTCAAACCTCTAATATTTTTACAATACATATATGAAACAATGGTTTTGATAAGTAGTATGACAGTCATCTTAGTATTAATCGGCACTCTGAAGACTACACTTTGAATAACTATGGGAAAATGTTCTTGAATGTGTGTACTGCTTTGATCTGTGTATTCTTAATGGGGCGTGCAATAGCGACCTTGATGCAGTGTTACTGATTATTTCATATTCTCTAATAAACATTTTGCTCGTTTGTATGACTCTTGTAGGCTGAATGTGTTGGAACGTATTGACTCTGAGCAGTTACCTATGTCACTTCATGTTATTTTTCCTAAAGAAGATATTGTGCATGCCAGTAATCAAAAACAGAAGCACGTCATAGAAAATGTGTGGAATGATGAGAATACTAGTTTGTTTTGAGATATGTTATGTAGTATAGAAATGAAAAAAAAGCCCCACAAAAACTAGATGCTGCAATAGACTTATTTTATGTGGATATAAATCGCGCGCTAAATTTGTTTAATACTTGCATAAAAGAAAGTGCTGACTGTATAACAATATGTATATCTGTGAATAGGAGTAAATGATCCACTGATCGGTATGATAAAGACTGTGATGCTAGAAAGAGAAATGTTGGGAGATTATTACGAACGAATTGTCGCACATTAAAAATGAGAGACAGGAACGTACATTCAGTTACTAAACGAAAGTTCAAGTATTTATCACAGAGAAAAGAGAACTAAGTATAGTTCAATAAATCTTTACTAATTAGACTCGTGTCGTCTGTAAAATGTCAAAGGAGTTCGGGGATACTGTTCATAGAGTTTCGTTCAAAAGAAACAGCCCAGAAAGAATATTACCTCTGATGTGTTGTTTCAGCATTTCCAAACCTTATCAGACACAAATGTTGTTAACACACCAATCGACCAAGCTTTTGATGTGAGCAATGATGGCCATGTGAACCGCCCAACTACTCAAGAGGAAGTGTCATTAGCATCAAGAAAACTGAAAAATCGCAAAGCAGCCAGCCCTGATGGCATTATTGCTGAATTATTTTAGCATTTTTCTGAACAGATGGTAAACATCTTTCTGAAATTGTTTGATATATTATTTGGTAGTGGTATGTTTCCGAAACACTGGACTGAATCAGTTAATCTGCCATTCTACAAGAACGGTGATGTTAACAATCTCAGGAATTATATAGAGGTATCCCACAGTGATATTAGTAGTAAACTCTTTGGAGCGATTATAAATCATAGACTACAGGAATGGATCGAAGAAAACACGATAGCTGATCATAAAGCAGGTTTTAAAAACAAGTTATTTGACTGTTGACCATATGCTTACTCTGGTTGTGCTTGATAATGGAAACATGGTGCTTTGCTTTGGTTTGGTGCTTTTGAATTGTTTATCCTCTTGTTGGATGATAATGTTGTTTTGATGTCATAAACTGTTAAAAGTTTGCAAACACAATTGAATAGTTTACACCATGCTGCTGGATCTCTGCAGTTAAAAGTTAATCTAGAAAACAAGTAATATTATAGTATTCCGTAAAGGTGGATATTTAAGTGCGCGAGAAAGATGCGTAATAATCTTATGCCAGTTGTCAATGCCTGTAGATATTTGGGTTTATTGTTCTCAACACTTTAAAGTTTTGTTGGTGCATGAAGGCCAGACATGTTTTGATTTTTATCATAAGAAGTTACATATTCTTAAATAGAATTCATCTACGTTATTCATCAAGCTTTTTGATACTCAGGTTCAGCCAATTGTACAACATGATTCAGAATTATGGAGACTAGGAAAAAGCTGTTTCTACTGTGCATCGGTTCATGTTTTCGCTTTGAAGAAGTTTCAAGCTGTTGACAGACGTACTCCTGATCTCATTTATGTCAAAGCTGGTCGATTTCCTAATTATATTGTTTCTGCTGTTAAATGTATCCGATATTAGCGGAAATTAGTTCACATGGAAGATACCAGAATACCTCGCAATACGTATGAAATGTTTTCTGACTTAGATACTAAACAAATTTTAAATAAATGGTAGCGAGCCGCAAAAAAGCAATAAAACAAAACAAACAAACAAACAAAAACATGGACAAACGAATCACAAGACGATAATTGTCTTGTGATTCTTTTGTCCCCGTGTGTGTGTATTTTTGTTTTGTTTTTTGTTTTCCTGCGGTTCGCTAACATTCATTCAAAACTTGTTTAGATTTCCGCCTGCAGTCGCCTCACTTTGCATTTAGATACTAAAGGCAAAAATAAACAAAGTGCGCCTCTGTCTGTCTGAATATGGATTTGGATTTGTCTGGTTGAACCAAGGAGTTGAGAACATAAAATCCTTTTTACATCTCTCTCGCCAGCGACTCGTAGACTGCAGATGACACTGATGGTCTGATCATATTTAATATGACATAATAGTGACAGGTTTGATTTTCACAGAAAAATTTCTCATATAATCATGACTTGAAAACTTACTTAAACATAGATAAAGATCAGCAGCCAAATCATTTAACAGCAAGATTTCAATTAGGAATTTATGAATTAGCTTGTCATTATGTTAGATATCAAACATGTATTATTTGTGATCTGATTTGTCCTCTATGTAGAGAATTTCGGCAAACAGGAACAGCAATACATTTGGTTCTTTGCTGCCCAGCCCTCAGGAGTATAAGAGAAATGTTCATTAAGTCCAAATGTTATAGACATCCACCTATGTTTAAACTAAATCTACTTCTGTCATCCACTTATGCTGCAGTCGTCAAATATTTTTCATTGTTTCTGTACAAAGCCTTTAAATTTAGAAAGATTCTCTTTTTTAGCATGTGACAACGATTTGCTTTTTGATCTCTATTGTATTAGAATTGTTTATAATTGCTGTGCTTTACATGTTCAGACACTCCTTCATTAGGGGCCATGGCCTATTGTGACTTAATCCTCTCTCTCTCTCTCTCTCTCTCTCTCTCTCTCTCTCTCTCTCTCCTCTCTCTCTCTCTCTCTCTCTCTCTCTCTCTCTCTCTCTCATTGTTTTCGAGTGCAAAATGTCACCAAATTCGTATCACGAGAAACTCCCATGCAAATGCGAGCCCACAATAGAAACATCCTCTCCCGCCAGTTCCCTCTTCTTGACCACAGAAACACCCACCAACCAGTTCCACCGAACACAAGCCTCCGAGCAATAAAGATAATGAACACAGATGCTAACACAACTTGCTCGCTTGCTTGGGTATCTGTTTCCCTGTACCTTCCCCGACACTAAAATGAGGATTGGACAGAGATGTCTGCGGCCGGCATGACTCAGGGTGACAGACCACGTCAAAGAGACCTGCAGTTGAGCCTCAAAGCAACGCACATGGCCAGCGTAATTTGCTTGCGCATTCTCCACAACGTCTGGAAGACAGTCGTCTCGCCCGTTCTTGTTTCTGTCTGCCTGTCTGTCTTTTATCCTAAATTTATCTGTTGCTCTGTCTGTCTGTCTGTCTGTCTGTCTGTCCTCTCTCTCTCTCCTCTCCTCTCCTCTCTCTCTCTCTCTCTCTCTCTCCTCTCCCCCTCTCTCTCTCCTCTCCTCTCTCTCTCTCAGAAACGTTCAACGGATCGAGATTTGTATTGTAATGCTAGGCGGGAATACAAACAACTTCTGAAAACGAAAGAAAGGGTTTTTTAAACAGAGCATGTTAGAAAAATTAGTAGCGTCTGTAAACTCTCAGAAAGATTTCTGGAACACAGTACAGAAGATTAGAGGTGGTAAGAAACAACCTTAAATAACATTACTTTAGAGAACTGGTTTGAACATTTTAAAGGACTGCTGAAAGAAATGAAGATGTTGGTAATTTATTTAGCACAACCATGTAGTGATGGCGAAAGTGCTGGCAACGATAGTGGTAACTTCCTTTAAATCGTCCAATCTCAAATGAAGAAATTCTGTTGGCGTTTAAGAAAATTAAAAAATGGCAAAGCCGCAGGCCCTGACGGGATAATTGGAGAGATAGTTAATATGCTTGCAAATCTGAACTGGTTGTTTGTTTTCTACAGAATTTCTTTAATGCTTTGTTTGACAGGGGTCTTTTCCAGAAATTTGGTCAGAGTCAATTATCCTTCCATTGTATAAAAAGCTGATGCTAATAATCCAAACAATTATCGGGAATTCTTTGAGAATTATGAGTAAGTTATATAGACTGCCCCTTAAAGAGACTTCGGGAATGGGTAGAAAAATAATTTAATGGTGAATTTCAAGCAGGGTTTAAACAGAATTTTTCAACAGTTGATCTTGTTACTTTGATTCGTTTGTTGAAAAACATTTGGGGTTTTGAATCGAAAAATTATTGTAGCCTTTATGATTTTGAAAAAGCCTTTGTTCTGAAAATAGAAGTCCCTTTGGCGATTTTGCTCAAGAAATGGTGTTCTGTAAATTGAAAAAGTCCTTACAGCATGATGACTTGAAAAGCAAGAGGAGTGGGAGGACCCTTTTTGATTTATAACTGTAAAACCGGGGTAAAACAGGGATGTTTGCAGCCTTTTTTGTCTATTTTATTAATGTTTTAACTTTGGAAAAAGTTTTTTTTTTGGGAAGACATGGCGTGCGGTTGTAAATATGTTTTAGAAATATTTATTCTGTATTATGTGTGGGGGTTTGTTTTTCGAAACTTTGTTGGTCTGAAAAACAGTGAAAGTCTAGAAAGAGTGCTGTATATTTAAATTAAAGAAACAGACAAAAAGCAACTAATAGTCTTTAAAAAAGGAGGATTTTGCTGTAGTGAAAGATGGAGTTATAACGGAAATATATCCCGTGAAATGTTTTATAAAATTTTGGGTATATTTTTTTCAACCCCCTGGCTTTTTTTTGTTTTAAAGACTTTGAGCAAGCGAAATACGCCTTTTGTGTATCATGAAAAAACTGAATATTTTAATAAAAAATTTTTGTTTTTCTTAAAAAAAAGTTTGTTCTCAAAACCAAAAAATTGTGCAATATGGGCTGAATGTGGGGTATAGCATAGCTCGCTTATGAGGTGGAGAAGAAAAATTTATACCCATGAAGAAGTTTTTGGGAGTACTAATATACGCCTAATGATTTGTTTACGGGGAAAAAATGGTTCCTTTTTTATTTCTATGTCGCTCCATTCGTTACTGGTTAAAGTTTAAAAGAAAGCACACATGTTTCCCCTGAGTTTTTAATTTTTTTGTTGAGTTTGATGCCAAAAACAAGACAAATGGGCTTCGAGGGTAAGATTAAATGTATGAATATGGTTTTGGGCTTTGTGTGGGAAGTCAGGGTTTGGGGACATACGTGGCTTTATCGCGAATTTCGTCAGAGATTAATAGATTGTTGATGGCAAAACTGGCATTCTCATGTTCTGAAAGTGACAGATATGATATCTATCGTATGTTAAACGCAGAGCATAGATTGCCATTGTTTTTTGTCTATAAACATACTTAAATAAATGTTAGCGAACCGCCCAGAGAACGTGGACAAACGAGTCACAAGACAAAACACAACGCGTTTCGACCTCTTAGGTCTTCGTCAGGTGATATATAAACGAATAAAACAACGAAAATTCACTTAGCGTTGATCGTTTCAGATCGCTTAGGTTCAGCGCAAGGAAGAAGGGGTTGAATGAGAACGAGGCTGTTGGAAGGGAAATAGTGAGTGAGTCAAAGTCGTAATGATGAAATAATATTACTGATAGGAATACTAATAATGGTCAAATATTGGGGGGGGGGGGGGGGGGGGAGACAGGATCAATCTTGGTGTCAATAAGTATGGGTATGGGAGAAAGGAGAGGGGGTTAGAGGATTCTTAAGCATCAGGGTTGCCGTGGCAACAGTCCCAGAGGCGAGAGCGATTGTGATGTCAATGCTAGTGTTAGTATCAATACAAGCAATAGCATTACTGAATGATACTGCTAACAACGATAGTGAAGGTTAAGGTAAACGAAAGCATGATACAGAAACATAGTTAGAAAATACATTTTATAATAATCAAATAAATAAATAAAGGAAACATTTTTTAAAAAAATAAATAAATAAATAAAAAAATAAAAATAAAAAATTAAAAAATTATATATATATAAATAGAAATAATGATAATAAATGCATAAATAAGATAGCTATAAGTTATGTGTGAGGTGAATAGTGGGAGATAAGGTAGTATGTGTGTGTGTTGTGGGAGGATATTGTGGCTGAGATTGAAGTGGTGGGTTGGTAATGTTACTTTAAGGTGTTGATGCTAATAGGGGGAGGGAAGAAGGGGATGGGTTTACGTACTAACTGGGGAGGGGAAAGGGGAGGGGCAACATATTCACACCTATAATAATAATAATAATAATAATAATAATAATAATAATATAATAATAATAAAATAATAAGGAACAATTTAGTGCGCTTAATCTTAAACAAAAGCCCTAAGCGCTTACAGCAATAAGCCCTACACACACACACACAACACACACACACACACACACACACACACACACACACACACACACACACACACAAACACACACACACACACACACACACACACACACACACACACACACACAAACACACACACACACACGCACACACCCATACCCCAGCGAAGGAGCAGAAAAATTATTTTTTGAAGAGAGTTGTTTTGAGGAGGACTTGAAAGAAGAAATACTGTTTGAGTTTCGGAGTGCAGAAGGGAGATTGTTCCAGCAGGAAGGAGCCTGAAAAGTAAAAGAACGTTCACCAAGTGTTCTGGCCCGAAAACGAGGGATCTGCATAATGCGAGTGTCAGAGGAAGATCGAAGCTGTCTGGAAGGAGTATAGGTCGACAGAAGTTTAGAGAGGTAAGATGGAGCGAGGCATCCAATGCCTTGTAACAGAGCAAAGAAAGTTTGTACTTGATGCTTTTTTCAACAGGAAGCCAGTGCAAAGAATTTAAGCAAGGGAGAAACATGAGAGGTTTTCGGAGATTTCGAGACAAGGCGAGCAGCATTATTTTGGACTTTGCAATTTTGCAAGAAGATCTGTGGACAGCCAGCAAGAAGAGAATTACAGTAGTCAAGTCTGAAAGAATGAAAGCAGAAACCAGAGTTTTGGGTGGCTTCTTCAGACAGAAGGTGGCGCACAGAACTGATTCGCCGAAGCTCCAAGTAGCAAGCACGGCAGATAGAAGAAATCTGATTTTGAAAAGAGAGTGTCTGATCAAGTACAACGCCTAGATTTCGCACAGTGGTAGAGGTCTGAATGAGAGAGGTACCAAGTTGGACAGAAGAAGGAACAGAGATTGTAGACATGAGCCGTTTTGGAGAATGAAGATCAGTTCAGTTTTGTCATTGTTTAACTGAAGTTTGTTGCAAGTCATCCATGCCTTTATGTCAGAGATGCAGAGCTGTGAGCGATCAATGATGGAGGAGAGGAGAGAGATGTCACCAGAAATGTAGATTTGATTGTCATCAGAGAAGCAGTGGTGTGAAATGTCATGATGGCTACAATGTCAGAGATGGGTTGGTATATAGAACAAACAGAATGGACCAAGGACAGAGCCTTGGGGAACACCATAATTCAAGTCAGCAGAGCTTGAAGAAAAACCATTGACAGAGACAATTTGGGTTCGACCAGAAAGGTAAGAATAAAACCATGCCAAAGCGTGAGAAGAGATGCCAAAAGTATGTTGAAGTCTAGTGAGGAGGGTGGAGTGATCAATGGTATCAAAGGCAGCGGACAAGTCAAGAAGAGAAAGCAGTGAAACCTGACCATTATCCAGAGCAGAGAGAAGATCGTTTATTATTTTCAGCAGAGCAGTTTCTGTACTTTTGTCCATGCGATAGGCGGACTGCAACGAATAGAGCAAGTTGTTTTGGTCAAGGTGGTTTTGGAGTTGGAGAAGTGCTATCTTTTCAATTATCTTTGAAAGAAAAGACAAGTTGAGACAGGTCGATAATTTTTTAGGTTTCAGGGTCAAGAGAGGGTTTCTTCAAAAGAGGTCGGACAACAGCAGCTTTCAGTGCAGGGGGAACAACCAGAAGTGAGAGATTCATTTACCACACTAGTGATATATGGCAACAAAACATCCATGCATGCAGATAATAAAGTAGATGGAAAAAGGGTCCAGTAAAACATGTTTTGATAACAGTCTTGTCGATGACTTCTTTGACAACAGCAACTGTCACAGGTTCAAAGTCAGTCAATGAAATCCCGAAAAAGAGTTGTATGGAATATCAGGTTCAGATACTGACTGAGCATCCAGACTTTCACGGATAAGTCTAATTTTGCTAGTGAAAAAGTCACAAAATTTCTGTGGAATGTCAGAGGAACAGACAGATGAAGGAAGGGGAGATGATTTTGTTCTCCCCATGAGTGTATCAGTGACCTTAAACAATTGCTTGGTTGTTGTGCATGCTAATAATTTTAGCATTGTAGAAGGCTGATTTTGCTTTTTGAACAATTTCATTCACAGCATTACTAGCAATTCGCAAAATTTTTTTGTGAATCTCGAGGTTTGTCTTTAGCCACTGCCTTTCGGCCCTACGTCTAACACGTTTAGCATCAAGAACTTCAGGGCCAACTGCTGGGAAAACCCGGGGGAGGGTGGACGGCTGGAAATCTTGCGTCTAAGTACTGGGGCATGGTGATCAAAATACACAAATCTCTCTCTCTCTCTCTCTCTCTCTCTCTCTCTCTCTCTCTCTCTCTCCTCTCTCTCTCTCTCTCTCCCCCCCCCCCCCCTTCACGACCAACGATAAAGGAGATAGCATCTATTCATTATGTGTGTGTGTATGTGTGTGTGAGTGTGAGTGTGGTGTGTGTGTGTGTGTGTGTGTGTGTGTGAGTGTGGTGTGTGTGTGTGTGTGTGTGTTCCATGTGTAATATCGGCCTTATTCATTGGTTAAACCCCCACCTCCACCCCCAACAACCGCCATACCCACCAACATGCCTACACACATCATTACTAGGGCAGGGGAGGTGGGGGGGGGGGGGGTAAGTCGATTGATGTAGCAAATGGAGAGACTCAGAGAGTGTAGGAAAGGGAAGAGGGGTGATAGCTGCAACCTATGTCTGAGGTAAACAGAGGTAGGGTGTGAGCGTGGTGGGAGGATATTTCAGGCTGGAGCTGCAGAGATGGAATGGCACATACTACTTTTGGACGGTGATGCCATGAGGGTGGACGGTGCCCAGTTTGGCAAATGAGATGAGATTCCTGCATAACGGTTCCAAGTTGTCACCTTAGATTGCCAAAGTGCCAAGACTTTGACATGGTTGATGTTGTGTTGGGGATGGTTATTTGAGATACATCTTAACAAAATTTAGATTTGGTATCACAGAAATAAGTAGTCATTTTAATCGTTATAGAGAATTCAGTGACGATCATCTCCCTTGCCCATTATGTCACGAGGCTTTTGATAATGAAGTTCATTTTGTATTTTCGTGCCAGGAACTTTATTGTATTAGGCAAGAGTTAATTCCAGAAAAATACTATAGAAAAACCATGTATCTCTCAAGCTGATTATGCTAATGACTTAAAAAAATGAAACACTTGTAAAGCGTTTTGCTCTGTTTTTGTGCAAAGCATTATGATTCGAAAAATTTCTTACAGCCTAGGTTCTGTTTTATCGTTAAATGCTTGAATTTCGTTTAACATGGTACATATATTTGTTTAAGTGTATAACAATAAGCAGTGTAAGCGTTGATGCATCGCAGGCTTAAAACTTGTAACAATGTGAACGTTGTGAACCTGTTTTTTTGTTTCTTTTACTTGTAGCATTGATATTAGAATATTATCTCAACTATTGTACCCCCTTCTGAGGGGCTATGGCCTAACAGAATAAAGATCTGAATCTGAATCTGAATATCTCTCTCTCTCTCTCTCTCTCTCTCTCTCTCTCTCTCTCTCTCTCTCTCTCTCTGTTTGTTGGACCAGCGACAGACGAAAGCATAAAGGAAAACAAATTTGACATAGACTTGCTGTAAATCGCTCATCGAAATAAAGATAATATTGCCGTCCCGTCACCATCACCGTCATCATTATCATCATCATCATTATCCTTCTCCTTCTCCTCTTTCACTTCCCCATGAAAATCATCATTATTTTTGCTTGTCTTTCCCTCTGAATAGTGGGGTATTGAATAAAGAGTGAGTTTTCGTGGCTGGATAATCCAAACAATGCAAAAATTAAGTACGCAAGTGAGAAATGAGGTGTGTGTGGGGGGGGGGGGGGGGGGGGAGACTCTTTTTTTTGTGTGGAGAGGATGAACAATAAAACAATACTCGCAGGACGTTCCATGTGTGTACTGATATTGTGTGTGTGTGTTAAAAATGCAAGCGAGACATGGACCCTCACTGCTGGTCTGAAAATAGGAATCCAAGACATGGCAATGAGGTGTTACCACAAGATACTAGACATCAATTACTGTGATCATATCACTGATGATCAAGTGCTTCAAACTGACCAGCAGTGTTTCGGGCCATATGAAGATCTGTTGACATCAGTTGAAAAAGAAAACAACGTCTCTATTGTAACGTATTAAGATCCAAAAGTCTTGCTTAAACAGTTGTCCGAGGGAGGAAGATGGTGGGTAAGTCAGGAAAATAGTGGAATGGTAACCTCGTAGAATGGTCAGGAAAACCATTAACAAAGATACAAGCTTCGGCACACAGCCGACCACAACCCGAGGAACCCTGATTGTGTGTGTGTGTGTGTGTGTGTGTGTGTGGGTTTATATATACTGAACAACATTAAAACGCACCGTTTTGATTTGCCGATTTCCCATTTGGGAAAAGATGTGTATTTGGATTTGGTATATTAACACAATTTTTAAGGGACACAGATTCACACTGCCTCGGTTTCTCCGCGCTTGCCGACGTTCGTGTGACGCCCACGTGCAACTCGCCCAAAACACTTTTTTTGCCACTGGGGCCGAGACTGAACGTAGCACATCTGTTTCTTTGTCTCAACTGGTGAGTTTGAAGTCATGCCGACTGGAAAACGGTATCAGTTGTCATTCGACAGGCGAAGTGGTCCGAAAACAATGCCGCGACTGTCTATGCAAGAACGCGAGCGAGCCATTGGAATGTTAATGGTCGGTATGTCATCGAGAGAGACAGCCAGACAACTGAACTGCAGTCACTCTACAATTGTAAGGCTATCACAACGTTTGGCAGCAACTGGTTCCACCACTGATCGGCGCGAACGGGCCAACCTCGTGTTACCACACCAGCGCAAGATCGATACATTCGACAGCTTCATCTTCGTAATCGATGCCTTACAGCAGCAGAAACATGTCGCCAGGTGGTTGGTCGACGGGGTCCAGTGTCGGACAAACCGTTCGACGTCGATTGCAAGAATCAGGCCTCAATGCAAGACGCCCTCATGTTGGCCCAGTCCTTACCTATAGACACCGTCAGCAACGCCTGCAGTGGGCCAACCAGCATCTGCCATGGACACGACGTCAGTGGAGAGCTGTGCTGTTCTCTGACGAAGGTCGATTCGCGTTATCGCGTGCTGGGCAGGAGAATGAGAGTCTGGAGGCGTGTCGGGAACGCTACGCCAACTGCTGCGTGTTTGAAGCCAATAGATAGGGAGGGGGCAGTCTGATGGTTTGGGGGGCATTCAGTCATGACTACCGGACACCACTGTACTTTTTTGACAACCATGTGAATGCCAACACGTACCAGCAGGTTTCTGCAGAACCACGGTTCTTCCCACTGTTTGGGCCGGCACCCGGAGCTGGCTTTTCTTCCAGCTGATAATGCACGACCCACAACGCAAGAGCCACCACTGCGTTCTCGGCGAACAACATTGCCGTGTTGCCCTGACCATCTCTGCCCCCTGACAGGGCTCCCATTGAACACGTCTGGGATGAGCTGGGGCTCTTGTGGCCCGTGGAAGACGTCCACAGACTCTGATCATTTGAGGCGCGCACTGACCCAGGAGTGGGATGGACTGTCACATGCTTTTGGACAACCTTGTCTACTCCATGAGGGGGGCGTTGCCAAGCGGCATCGGGCAAATGGCGGACACACTCGGTATTAGAGCTCGTGGACGGACATGCTCGTCGTCGTGTACTTTTTGACAGGGACCCTAGTAAAGTCACCACTAATTTCAGATGAAATTTGGCCATTCTTGTCAAGAACAGACATTTTGTTTAATTGAAAAATCGATGCGTAAAACAAATATGCTTACTTTCATTAAATAATTCGTACTACCAAGTTGTCTGGGTCTTTTGGCAAGCGGTGCGTTTTTAATGTTTTTTCAGTATATATATATATTTTTTTTTTATAGAGTGGTACTCCATGACTTCCAGTTAGGTAAACGGAGAAATGAAGAAGACGCTAACTTTTCGAGCGTATTCGGTCGGTGTTGGCACATGAATCTCCAGGATGTCTCCATTCATCTCACGTCCCCACCATCTCCCCATCATCTCAGAGATGTCAACTTTCTGTTGGAACAAACAATTGACATCGATTCACTTACTTTGGAAACGAAAGCACTTAGTTTTTTTCAATATTCTATTTCTATGCATTCCACATTGCACTGTGTTCTCCTTCCTGTACTGTTGTATACCAGTTTCTTAAAAAAACAGGGAGTACTTTAGAATGGGAACGAAGAAATGCTGTGTGTATGTGTGTGTGTGTGTGTGTGTGTGTGTGTGTGTGTGTGTGTGTGTGTGTGTGTGTGTGTCTGTCCGTCCGTGGTCAAAAAAGTGTTCCACTCAGAAAAAAACTACTGGACCGATCTTTCTGAAAATTTGAGGTATTTCATTATAGGTCACGGATGATGCCCGATGTTTTAGTTTAGCGTTATAGCCGTTACTAACGGCTATAACGGCCTGTAACGGTTTTTTCTTTTATGGAAAATCTGCAGTACTTGGCCGTCTTTGTGAAAAAATTGCAGGTATGTTTATTATGGGGCACGGATGATGCCCGATGTTTTCAATTCAAATTTTACCGTTTAATTAAGGGCCTAACCCTTTTTAAACGGCTGGGTTTTTAAAACTGCTTTTTAACCGGTTTTTT
>JAFLJL010003685.1:2500-5000 GCA_018398815.1 Conus ventricosus
CACACACACACACACACACACACACACACACACACACACAGCACACAGGCACAGACACAAACACAGCCACACACATACATACACACACACACACACACACACACACACACACACACACACACACACACACACACACACACACACACACACACACACACGCACGCACGCACGCACGCACGCACGCACGCACGCACGCACGCTCACAGGCACAGCACATACACACACACACACACACACACACACACACACACACACACACACACACACACACACACAGCACACACGCACAGACACAAACACAGACACACACAGCACACACACACACACACACACCACACACACACACACACACACACACACACAACACACGCACGCACGCACGCACGCACGCACGCACGCACGCACGCACGCACGCACGAATGCACGCATGCACACACACACACACACACACACACACACACCACACACACACACACCACACACACACACACACACACACACGCACGCACGCACGCACGCACGCACACACACGGGCACGCCCATGTTTCTGTCATCCTCCAGCTTCATTCTTATTCTTTACGAAATTCGTATGTGTCCCCTCACCATTCGTCACTCACCATTCGCTTTCATGCCACGATCAGCTGGACGCTCCCTCGTCAGTTTTTATGTCCAATATCCGCGGATGAATTCAAATGGTGTATCATATGAGCAAACAGCCTAGTGCTTTCATGTGCGAGTTCAAAGATGAGTGCAAATGCATGCACGCTCATCCGCCGCTTCTCATCGTCTGTACCTCGTTGTAAGCACTGTGTTCTAGCATTTCACAGGGTGTTACTCTACCACTGTACAAAACATGAACACGTGAACATGGGAACTGACAAAACAGAGAGAGAGAGAGAGAGAGGGAGAGAGAGAGAGAGAGAGGAGAGAGAGAGAGGAGAGAGAGAGAGAGACAGACAGACAGACAGACAGAGAGGAGAGAGAGAGAGAGAGAGAGAGAGAGAGGAGAGAGAGAGAGAGAGAGAGAGAGAGAGATTCACATTCAGATGTTTTATTCTTACAGGCCTTGGCCCCTCCGAAGGGGGATGTACATGGAACATAACAAAGTCGCATTGTGAAACTGATAATAATGTTACAATGCACAAATGCTTCTCAGTTTGAAAGCTTTGAATAAAAATACTGCGAACTGTTTTACAGTGTTTTCATTTGCAGATGACATTAACAAAATAAGCTTGAATAAGCAAGGTCTTGAATAAAATTTTTGAGGAATAAACTTTTCTGTTATATCTTGTAACTCTGGACACGTTAATGCAAAATGTACTTCGTCTTCTCTTGACTGTCGACATAATGGACACAACAGATCAGAGGCAGATGAACAAGAATATCAGAAACACCCACTCTAAATTTTTTCATCACAAACTTCAAGTGCCTGTCCATAGTCGTTGACTATATACGTTGGGCGAGAATGCATAATATTGAATGTTCTATCAAAAATAAACCTGTCACTGTTTTTGAACATGAAAATTCCAGTCTTGCCACCTACAGTCAATTAGTCTTTCTTTGAAAGTACGAACGAAACTGTTCATATCTCCGACACCTTGGTTAAGCCATACGTGCCCGAAACCATATTCATATAAATCTTAAATAAATGTTAGCGAACCGCCCAGAGAACGTGAGACAAACGAGTCACAAGACAAAACACAACGCGTTTCGACCTCATAGGTCTTCCTTGGGTGATACATAAACGAATATTCGTTTATGTATCACCCGAGGAAGACCTAAGAGGTCGAAACGCGTTGTGTTTTGTCTTGTGACTCGTTTGTCCACGTTCTCTGGGCGGTTCGCTAACATTTATTTCAGATTTGTTTAGATTTCCGCCTGCAGTCGTCTCGCTTTGCAACTAGACATTCATATAATTTCGCTTTAACAGAGAGAGAGAGAGAGAGAGAGAGAGAGAGAGAGAGAGAGAGAGAGAGAGAGAGGGGGTTTTTCTTTTTACACATGTCAATATAAGGGATTTTTTTTTTGGGGGGGGGGGAGGAGGTGGGGGGGGGGGGGATAGCAGTTCCCTGAAAAATGTCTTTCCTCAATGACCCCACCGTTTTCTTTGAGCTGCCAACAAATCACCTTCGATAATATTTGTCACGAAGGCCTTGTTAGTCATGTTCCGCTGTGCTTCAGGTATGTCACTGGAGAATAGACATCTGAACAGGACTCATACACAGACATCCCTTATCCTTTTTAACTTACGTATTTCTTTCTGTTTTTAAATTCAGTTTCTTGTGTGTCATTTACTATTTTCTTTTAATTGAAAAATGAAAACTATGACGTACAACATTTTCAAATAGTCATGTCACGCATGTGCATACATGCATACTAACATCGATACGTACATCTTAACGAAACCGACATGCAGGAATGTACTGACAAACGGACTCGTACACGTTCACACAAATAGATACACACTAGTATATTTACGTGCGCACGCATATACTTCCAC
>JAFLJL010003685.1:7500-19054 GCA_018398815.1 Conus ventricosus
CGGCCGAAAAGTGTGGCTTTGTATAAGCATCAGACAGACACACAGACACACAGACACACAGACACACACAGACACACAGACCACACACACACACACACACACACACACACACACACACACACACACACACACACACACACACACATATATATATATATATATATATATATATATATATTATATATATATATATATATATATATATAGTTAAAACAAGTTAAAAGAGGAATCTTAAAACTATGTACAAATTTGTTTCGAGCCTGTTGCGCTGTCATCAGGATGGTTTTTGGTTTGCCCACCGCGATGTTTTTATAGCGTGTGGGCTCCCGTTTGCGGTTGTTTGCACGTGCGGGTTGGCTGCACATGTTTTTTGGGGGCTTTCAGGTTTTTGTTTTGGGTGTGTTCACTAACAACGATTTCCATTTATGGCTGCAGTTGTTTACTATTTCTGTTTTGGTGTTTAAAGTTGCTAAGTGTGGTTTGCATAGTATTAACCATTTTTCAGTTAAACATAGGTTGCACCTTTTTTAAACATTGCTGTGTGGTGATGCTCTTTTTATGATTTTCCAGGATATATTGTAGCTTGTTTTGCGTCTTTAAGTTTCCAGATATATTTGCTCAGTTCTGTTTGGTTTTTATATTTTTCTTTATTAAATGACTGTTTGTGGTTTGCATATCTGGTTTTGAAGTGGTTTCAGTGATCCTATGTATGTTTCTTTTTCATTTTCTGATGTCCAGTAGCCTGGTTACATGTTGTTGTGAAGACATTTATTGTTTAGTAGGCACTGCTCCTTTCTGGTGCAATTGCAAGATTTCCCTTTCTTCACCCTTCTTTGCTGTGTTTATTTTCATTTTGTTGGATGCGTCAATTAGGTTTTTGAGGTTGGGCATACATGAGTACGATAGTTTGACAGTGTTTTTGTTAAATATTTTGGACAGTTTTGTGTTCTTTGGAAATGAAGTTGTTAGATTTTGAAGAATTCTTTCCCTATGTTTTGTTTTGAGTTTCCCGTCGTATGGGGGGTTATACCATATGATTTTTCTTTTCCTATTTTTCTTGCTTTTATTTGTGTTGTTGTCTGGGTTGTATTGTAATTTGTAATTGTATCCACTTGTTTGTAGTGCCTCTGGTATTCTACTGCTGCATTGTTGAACACTCTCTCACTGCATGACAGGTTTGATAGTCTCTTGTTTATGCCATGGGGTATGGTGTTTGATACAGATGGTGGATGGTTACTTTGGTGTGTACATAAAGAGGTGTATCGTTGGTTTCTTGTATGGTTTATGTATGTGATTGTTGAGATCCAGTGTTATGTCTAAGTAGTTCACTACCTTTTTGTTTGCTCAATGGTAATTTTAAGTTGGGGTTTGGGAAGATTTTGCATAGTTCTTTCTTCTTGTTTTCGATGGTTCTTGGATTGTTGGTTAGTGCAGCAAGGCCATCGTCTCTGTATAGTCCGACTTGTTTTCCGATTTTTTTCTTGATGTTGGACAGCATGAATAGTCCGACCAGTTCACATGTTTCTGCACCATCATATGATCCCATGGTTACGTCGAAGGGTTGAGTTTCTGTTGGTTTTCCTGATCCAGTTTCATTTTGCTGTGTAGTATTTTTTTTCTTGGTGTGGAGAATGATTTTCCATTTCTGACCCTGTTATATCTGTGTCATGTGACGTAGCCTCACATCAAGGCATGTGACGCTCCATCGATGTAGTTAGTGATATGAATCTTTTCCCCCCGTGCCACAACTAAGGAAGATATTCATGTGGCTTGACTAGTGTAGCGGGCGTCCCCAAAATAATTGTGAGTATGACTCATTCAAGAAACGAATGTGGTCATTGGGTGAAGTGACCACTGAGTGATAGTTTAACAAGGGCTGGTAAGGTAAGGTGCTGGTCATGTGTTTTGAACACTGAGTATGCACTCACTAGGAGAAGGGAGGAAAGAGTCATTTTTAACCCAGCAGATGGCCTAGAGACTCGAACCTTGTCAGGACGGTGGTCCTCTCTGCTGCCCAGTCATTACCAGTGAGCGATAGATAGGGGGGGGAAAGCTACAGGGGAAAACTTAAGGAAAAGAGAAAGAAAGAATTCATTGTTGATTAAGAAGGTTACTTACACAAACCTTATTCGTGTTTCAGCCCTTCACCCTTTTACCCTTCGCCCTTCACCCTTCCCTTTCACCCCGTGAGGGGGTTGGGAAGATGGCCATGGTGTGGGGAACACACCGGTAGTTCAGCCCAGCAAGTTCCAACTCCAGGGAGAGGAGTTGAAGCTCGTCGTTCTCAAGAGACAGAAGAAGTCGCGGAAGAGAAGTCGAGACTCGTATCTCCAGGACAGGAGAATTGGGGGGGGGCAGTATATTGTCTCAGAGAGACGGGGAAATAGAGAAGCGGAGAAGCTTTTACTTGAGGCGGGCCCAGGTCCTCAGTGATTATGGGAGTTATGTATTCTCCTGGTCCGGATTTTTTGGATAACGGAATGTGAAGGCCACGGCTTATAAGCGGAACTAGAGTATTTTAACTCCTCAGTGTGAGGAGAGATTACATGTGTGAAGACTTTTTTTTTTTCTCTCGGTGAAAAGAGAGATACATGTGGGAAAGATTGATTTGTCTCCCGACGTGAGGAGAGATACATGGTGCAGATTTATTTGTCTCTCAGTGTGGAGAGAGAAAACAGAGGTAAAATCTGTTTACAAGTGGATGATGTGATTTAGTAAATTGTTTCCTGAAGGAGAGGGGAGAAGAAAAACATTCGGTAGTGCGCTTTTGGTTGTTTGGAAAGATTGCATGTGCGTATGGAGAAAATGCTGTCATGAATGCGGGTATGCAAGAGTGACAGTGTGACAGTGGTGCCCCCGACTCCAGTTTCACCGGGTAGCTGCCGTTTTGTTTCCCGGGGAAAAAAAAAAAAAAAAAAAAAAAAAAGGATTTCTATTTGTGCCCTCAAGGGTTTTGAGGAAGAGAAAAAAAAAAGGATTTCGATTTGTGCCCTCAAGGGTTTGAGGGAGGAAAAAAAAGAAATTAGTTGATTATTGATTGTGTATAATATTTGCTTTGTGTTTTTTTTTGCTATTTCTATATGTGTTTTGGGTGGTTGACATTTCTTTGGTTGCTTACTCCGTTAAGGGTTTTTTTTGGTAGGATTTCTTTTTGACCCTTCCCACCTCAGGACCGATAGCCTCAACCCTCTTGCTCGAACCTGGCAGCAAGGGGCAGGGCGTTGAGGAGTCGTTGTCCTTCCCCTAGAGGTTTAGAATTTTTGTCCCTTTCCCAGGACTGATAGCCCCACCTCTTCCTGCGTTTAGCGGGGGGACATGGCGTTGGGGAGTCAATAGTCTTTCCCTTCTTATAAATATCTATTTTTTCGCTTTCCTATTGTTTCATTTTGATTTTTCCCCCTTGCCCCTCAGAGTGTGGGATAAACCCTTCTCCCCGTCACGCTAATAGTGTAGGTGGTGGGTTGATTACCGCTCTGCCCAAATAAACATCTTTATCTTTTGATCATTTTTTTTCCTGGGTGTGGTGCGAGTTCTTTTTTGAAGTTTGGGTGAATGTGCATTATTGATTGATTGTTTAGTATTTGTATATTACTGTAGTGTGGTGTTATATTGTGCAGTGTTTTTGTTTTTTCCCCGTCTCCAGTTTCACGGGAGACAGTGACCACTAGGGTGCTGTCTGTGGGCTTCTTTTGCTTTTTTTGATTTCTGCTCACTATTCCGGTCCTGTGTAATCCTTTCATTTCCTTTTCACCCCCTTTTTCAAAACGTCTTAAACCTTCTCCTAAATAAGCGCCTATCTGTTTTCTTTTTTACATTTTCATCTTTTAGGTAAGATTTCCGTTAGTTTGTGTTTTTTCCCCCTCTTTTTAATTGTTTGTGCTTCCATTTGTTTTGTAAATTTATATTCATTTTTTGTATAAGGGGGTTTCATTTGTTTGTAAATTCATTTGAAATTAAGTAAGAAAGAAAGATGACAACAAGAACATTTAAGAACCAAAACTTTATAAAGAATTTATTTTCAGAAAACTTTATTGTTTTATTTCCTTTCTTAAGGGAAACAGTTTTGCATTAAACTTCATTTGTTTTCAAAATTTCCCAAAATTTGATAGCAGTTGCAAATTTTTTTTTGGGAAAAAAACATTCCTTGGATTTCATATCTACCCTGTTTAGTAAGCGGTTTTCTGTTTACACCGGGAAAATTGAATTCTGTATTTGTATATACAAAATTAGGGTTTTGTGAAACATAACATTATCATATATCGCCTTATTTTTATTCATATTTTGAGATTGTTTGGTGTTTATATCTGACGATTCATTATGGATGATTTTGATAAATATGTTAAACAAGGGGAACGCTTGGGTTTTGATGGAGAAAAACTTACTAACTATGTGCAACAATGCATAGTAGGGCAGACAGGCTAAGAGAAAGAGAAGAAAATCAAAGGAAACTAGAAAGTGAAGAAAGGAAACTAGAAAGAGAAGAAAATCAAAGGAAACTAGAAAGTAAAGAAAGGAGATTACAGAGGGAGCTGAATTTGAAGAAAAAAGATTACAGAGGGAAGCTGAGCTGAAGAACGTAAATTTTAAAGTTGAGGCAGTTAGAACTAGAGACTGATGCTGAAATTAAAAAAGAATACAGGCATCAAGAGAACCTCCACCAGTTCCACCAGTCGGTTCCGCAGCCAGCGCCTCAACCAAAAGCCGCATATATTCCAAAGTTCCCGGCCTTTTGAGAAAAAAAACGGATGACATTGATAGTTTTCTTTTCCGATTTGAACGTCACGCAACGTCTTGTGGTTGGCCAAAGGAAAAGTGGACATTGTATATTGCGTCGTTGTTTAAGGGTAGCGCTTTGAAAATTGTACCACTCACTTGCAGCGAAACAAAATTTAACTTGGGATCAGTTGAAAGAAGAACTCCTCAAAAAATTTTCAATGTTCGCTGATCGTTTTCAAGAACGTTTACCGTTCTGTGCGCCCTGAAAAAGGAGAATCGTTTCCGTCGTTTCTGATCCGTTATGAGTCATTGTTTGGATCGATGGATCGATTTATCTAAAACGAAAAAAACTTTTCAGTCACTGCGAGATCCCCTTTCTTAGAGAACAACTTTTCCAGAGCGTGAGAAAAGATCTGGCCACTTTCCTTAAAGAAAGGCAATTTGAAAACGTGGAGGAAATGTGTCAGATGGCTGATCATTTTGTGTCGCTAAACCCAGATAAGGGCGTGGTAGGAAGGGAGAATTTTCCATCTTTGAGTCCATGCGTCTGTACTATCCCATCAGGACGGGGAAATTACAGGAAAGGAAATCGTGGGTCATTTTTGAGTCCTCAAGGATATACCTACCCTTTAGGAACGGGACAGGGATCTTTCCGCGGTTCGAGTGACCTTTCGTCAATGCCAGTACTCACCGCCGGAAAAGACCCGTTACTTCTCAGCAACGTTCCGAGGCGTGGACAACGACCACCACGTAGACCTTTTGGGCCAGTTCGTGGCCAGAACAGAAGTTCACAAAATCAGTCAGCTACCGATCAGACAATGCGCTGTTCTTTGTGATGGCAATTTCCGTCTGAAACAGAATTGCCTTTCAGACCGGGTGATTCAAACCCGCATTAGTCTCCACTGATTGTAAGAAGGCCTTGTTTTGACACCGATCAATCTTTTGATGGACGGGTGTTAGAAAACGGAGCCATCAATGGATTGCAGGCTTCGGTTTTGCGAGACACTGGGTGCACCACTGCTGGTGTACGGAAATCTTTCGTGCTTCAAGACCAGTATCTCAACACTGTCCAAAAGTGTAGGTCGTTTGGAGGCAAGATTAAAAACTTTTTCCGCTGGCGAAAATTTCAGTCGACACACCGTATTTCCCTCCGGCTTCTTACCGCCTGTGTCATTGATAACCCAGTCTGCGACTTGATATTGGGCAATTTGCAGGTGTCGCTACAGTACATGGTGGTGCGGGAGGATCGTTTTTTTCCCTTTGTCTTGTGAGTACTAGATAAAATGTCATAGAGCAGGGAAAGGCTACAAAGCCGCTAAAAGTCTCAAAACTGGATGAACTCCAGATTCCCCCAGATGATTTAAAAGAAATGCAGGGAAAAGACGAGACCTGACGACAATACTTTCTGCTGCTAACAGACTGCACTGACGTACAAACGGAAAAACCAACGTACATACTGGACTCTAACATTCTCTACAGGTGTGTACTGGACAGGACAACAGACAGGTTTGGTTCCAAAACCACTTAGAGAAAACAGTGCTGCACACGGCTCATGATGCATTGTTCGCTGGCACTGTGGGACCCAAAAGGAACATCAAGAGAGTTCTTGATTCTTTTTTATTGGCCAGGTGTCACAAAGGAAGTTAACAGAATATGCCCTTCATGTGACATCTGCCAAAAGACATCTCAGAAAGGTCGCGTCCCATGTGCACCTTTCACAAAATGCCCCATTTCCGTTCCATTTCGGAGGTAGCTATTGATCTTGTTTGGGCCTTTACCCCTGTCTTCTTCCGGATTTTCGCTATATCTTGACTTTGGTGGATACAGCGCAAGGTACCAGAAGCGATTCCACTGAAGAAAATTGTACATGTCTGTCGCTGAAGCTTTACTTGCGATTTTTCCAGAGTGGGTCTTCCAGACGAAATTCTCTCGGATTGTGGAACGCAATTTATTTCTGATCTCATGAGAGAAATTTACAGACGTTGTCAATTTTCTTCCATTTCAACCACGCCATATATCCCCAAAACGAAGGCATGGTTGAACGTTTCAAGGAACGTTGAAGTCCATGTTGAGAAAGGTTGCAAGGCAAGAACCCCAGGAATGGGATCGTTTCATACCGCCCTTGCTTTTTTCATACAGGGAAATGCCGAACGAAAGCTGGGATTCTCACCGTTTGAGCTTCTTTTCGGACACTCACCAAGGGGACCTTTGGATCTGTTTATGACACAATGGACGGAAAAGACGGACATACCTGACAGTAAAACTGTTTACCAATACGTTTATGAACTGCATAATCGTTTGAAGGATGCATGTGAGCTTGCTCAACAGTCAGCTGATAGGAAAACAGATTTGTACAAGGTCTTTGCAGACAGAAAAAGCAAAGGCACGTTCCTTCATGTAGGGGGTAAAGTTCTTGTTCTACTCACTGATGAACATAACAAGCTTCGTGTTATGGGAAGGGTCCTTTTCAGGTGGTCGAAAAACTTTCTGCGTAAATTATAAGATCAAAATGGCAAACACTGAAAGGTATTTCATGTGAAAATGTTGAAGAAGTATGTTGAACGTACAAATGTTGCCATCAAACCCGTCAGTTGAGTGGAGATGTCCTGTGTCAGAAACTGATGTCAACATGACAGACATTATCAGGATGAATTTGTACCCAATGTAACGTACAGGGGCAGATCAAAATTTTTGAAAACACAAATTAGGAAGTGTTAACATCTACCAGTGCAGATTTATGTTGTACCCCTTCCCATTTTGTCTATCAAAGTGAAACCTATGAGGATGTGGTTCTGTCGAATGATTTGTCTACAATTCAAACAGAACAGCTCAAAGACATTTTGAAAGGGCTTTCAAGGATGTGTTGACGGACACCCAGGTACAGTAAAATGGTTTTTGAACCCCATAGTATTCAGTTAACTTCTGAAATACCAGTGCGAACCAGACCTACCCCCTCCCATTTGCAAAAAAAGAGGTGGTTTGAGAGAGAAATCAATGTAATGCTGGATTAAAGGTGATAGAACCTTTTACATCCCGTACAGCTCACCAGTTGTATTGGTGGACAAACCTGATGGATCGGTGCGTTTCTGCATCGATTTCAGAAAAGTAAATAAGATCACTGTGTTCGATGCTGAGCCTATCCCAGACATTGAGAACTTCTGTGTCAGCTCTCAGAAGGAAACTATTTGTGAAAGTAGACTTAACTAAAGGGTACTGGCAGATTCCAATGGTGAAGCTGACAAGGAAAAGACAGCATTTCAAACACCTTTTGGTCTTTTCCCGTGGACGAAAATGCCATTTGGTTTTGGGAAAAAAGCCCCCGCTTCTTTTGCCAGGGAAAGAGCGAGCCCTGAAACTCCATGAATGTGGTGCAGTCAGTTTTTTTGATACATTTGTTGGCTTGCAAAGTCATGGGGTGACCTCCTTTCTAACGTACGAGCTGTTTTTTCCAGACTCAGAAGTTTTGGGTGACTGCAAGACCATCAAAAATTCGTGCCGGTTTTCAAACTCTCGAGTTTTTGGGTCACACTATTTCAGTGGGAAAAATGATGCCAGAGGGAAAAAAGGTGGAAAAGATTTTATCCTTACACAAACCCACTACAAAAAAACAGAAACAGGTCACTCATCGGATTGTTGTCTTACTATAGACGATATGTACCCCCCTTTGCGTCCCTGACGGCCCCCTTTGAACTGAACTGACGAAAGGACGAAGAACAAAAGTAAAGTGTGGTCTGATGAGTGCCAGAAGGCTTTGGAGGGGGTTCAGAAACACCCTCACTCATTTCCTGTTCTATTGTTACCCCTCCCTATAGAAGACTTTATTTTAAGAACTGATGCCAGTTCTAAAGGAAAGGGAGCGGTACTGTTTTCAGGAAAAAAGTGCTTTGTTACATCCGTGCAATACCCAGTAAGAAGTTCTCAAAGACACAGGAGAATTACTCCACTATTGAGAGAGAGTGCTTGGCTATTTATGGGGATGTGAAAGTTCGCCAGGTTCTTGACTGGAAGAAAGTTTCAGTTACAGACTGCCATAGCCACTGACGTCTTGAAATCGTCAAAATAAGAACAGCAGGTTATTAAGATGGTCTTGGCATTGCAGGAATTCCAATTTACTGTTGAACCAGTGCCTGGAACACAAAAAGTCATGGCAGATTTGTTGTCACGTGCATTTAAAATTCAGGGACAAATGTAACTGTCTTCAAGGGAAAGGGCTATTCCTGTTTTTGTCTTCTTTAATGATTACGGTGTGATCACATTTGACAGTGCGTTGTATGCTACGGACGATTTAAATCAAGTGGTATTTATGCATATTTGCTATTGAAGTGGGCTATATGTTTTGCAAGCAAACAACTACTTGATGTTGATGTTAATACATAGTTATTCTTTGATAAACAATGGAAAAAAATCAAGTACTATTTATGTCTAATTTGCTGTGAAGATGAATTATATATATATGTGTGATGAGCAAATAACTCTTTAGAAATGTATATACAATGTTTTGATTTTGCAATGAGACAAACCAATTGTTTTCATTTGTCATTGTCAACAAAGGGAAGCATGTGACTTTTCAATGGACTATAACATTACAGTGGGAAAAAACTATGTTTAAACTATGGTTATTTTGTTTACCCTGTCTATTGAGAAACATTTTACACTTGGAAATATTCTCATTTTTCATGAGGGTTTTGAAACATTTGATTGAGACAAAGATCAAGGGAAAATATTTTGCTTCACATCTTATTTTATGAAAACCCAATTTGTACTTTGAATTGTTCATATCCCTAATTGTTTTATCCCCTGTAATTTGTGAAATGATTTTGTGAGATGTGGTGATCAATTATGTATTTTTTTTAGAAAGACTGAAAGTTTGGAATATGCTATTTTATGGTGGATCATGATGAAATTTATTCTATACTTGATTATTTAAATTTGGTGAATCAGTGTGATGGTTTCACATTTGAGATTCATGGCTGAAGATGTGTTTTAAATGAAGTTGTATATCCTTTAAAAAAATTTTTTGGAGAAAATTTTTTCATCCCAGGATGGGGGGTGTCATGTGACGTAGCCTCACATCAAGGCATGTGGACGCTCCCTCGCATGTAGTTAGTGATATGAATCATTTCCCGTGCCCCAACTAAAGGAAGAATATTCATGTGGCTTGACAGTGTAGCGGGCGTCCCCAAATAATTGTGAGTATGACTCATTCAAGAAACGAATGTGGTCATTGGGTGAAAGTGACCACTGAGTGAATAGTTTAACAAGGGCTGGTAAGGTAAGGTGCTTTGGGCATGTGTTTTGAACACTGAGTATGCACTCCACTAGGAGAAGGGAGGAAAGAGTCAGTTTTTAACCAGCAGATGGCCTAGAGACTCGAACCTGTCAGGACGGTGGTCCTCTCTGTGACCAGTCATTACCAGGTGAGCGATAGATTTGTTGGGGAAAGCTACAGGGAAAACTTAAGGAAAAGAGAAAGAAAGAATTCCCTATGTTGAATTAGAAAGGGTTTCTTACACGAACCTTATTCGTGTTTTAGCCTTCACCCTTTTACCCTTCGCCCTTCACCTTCCCCCTTTCACCCCGTGAGGTGGTTGAGATGGCCATGGTGTGGGGAACACACCGGTAGTTCAGCCCCAGCAAGTTCCAACTCCAGGGAGAGGAGTTGAAGCTGTCGTTTCTCAAGACAAAGGTCGCGGAAGAGAAGTCGAGACTCGTATCTTCCAGGAAGGAGAATTCGAGGGGGGAGTATATTTGTCTCAGAGAGACAGGGAAAAGAAGAAAGCGGAGAAGCTTTTACTTGAGGCAGGCAGTCCCTCAGTGATTATGGGAGGGTTTTGTATTCTCCTGGTCCGGATTTTTGGGTAACGAAGTGAAAGGGCCCCGGCTTATAGAAGCGGAACTAGAGTATTTTATCTCTCAGTGTGAGGAGAGATACATGTGTGAAGACTGTTTTTTTCTCTCAGGTAAAGAGAGATACATGTGGGGAAGATTTATTTGTCTCCCGACGTTTAGGAAGATACATGTGTGCAGATTTATTTGTCTCTCAGTGTGGAGAGAGTACAGAGGTAAATCTGTTTACAAGGTGATGATGTGATTTTAGTAAATTGTTTTCCTGAAGGAGAGGGGGAGAAAAAACATCGGTAGTGCGCCTTTTGGTGTTGGAAAAATTTCGTGTGCGTATGGAGTAAATGCTGTCAGAATGCGGGTATGCAAGAGTGACAGTGTGACAATCTGTGTGGTTACTGGCAAACTTCAGGGGTACACAGAGACGATTGTGCTTAGTCGATGGAGAAAATTTATTACGAAGTTGTGTCATGTTTGTAAAAATCGATTAGCTGCATTGGGGCCTCTGTAAATCTCTGGTGTTGTGTTGTTTAACCGCTGACCTAACAATAATTAAACCATAAGAACAGATCTGATGGTGGGTTAATAAGGTTTTTTTTTGTTCTTGTTGAGGGCCGTAGTACTGTGGCAAGATTGATTCAAAGTCAGCATAACCCCCGTATGGGATCATTTGCATTTTGCGTACATTCTTAAACTAACTTTAGACCCTGGTTTAAAGGGGTGAGGAGTTTGTTTTCACAGTCTACAAAACTATTTACAATGTTTCTTTTGACTGGCAGCTGCTTCTATAGTAGGGATTTTGACCAAACACCTTCTACAAAGCTCTTGTTTAGATTTATCTTTGATGTATATGCCCTAAGTCTGCTTATTGTTCTGATTAATAAAATAATGGCTCTTTGTACTATCTGCAAAAAGTATCAAGTTTTACATGTTTTAGTGGTCGCCTAAAGTAGACTTTGGGAGAAATCTAAGCAGTAATTCTATGCGACCAGTGTAA
>JAFLJL010003686.1:0-7500 GCA_018398815.1 Conus ventricosus
GGGCTTTGCTCTGAGTCAGAGTATGTTTTCCTCAGATGCTGCCAAGAACTCCTTTGTCCACACTTAGGGTCCCCAGATTTGGTGCTCAAACAGTGTTCTGGCAAACTGGAAGGGTCTTGAAGAAGCGCTCTTGTGTCTTCTTCTTTTGCTCTTCCCTTCCTCGCAGTTTCCCGCTTTGCTGAGGCGCTGTGTTTTCTTTCAGGTCTTCCACAGTTTTCCCAAGCCTTGTTTTTCAGCGGGCAGTGCGGTCTTCATTTGCTTCTTGAGGTTGTTCTTTTGGACTCTGATCTTGTCCATCTTTTCTTGGCGTCTGGATTTCTTTGGAGGTGTTTTCTCTTTGGGTATTTTACTCCATAGGCGTCTCTACATGTGGCATACACAATGTCCCCATATGTGGCTAGTTTGTGTTCCAGGGTGCTTTTCCCTATCAGTGCATCGAGTCTTTGGACGATTTTTGCATCCAGTTTCTCCCAATCTTCAGTTTCGTTTGCTCGTGGCAGGTTGAGTTTCAGGCGCCTGGCATCGAGGGCCTGTGCAAATTCCTCATCCGAACCAACAGCGTGGATGTCCTTGGCACTGTGGTTTAAATCCTGGCCTTGGTCTTCCGACGTCTTATCTGCTGATGCAGTGCGCTGCTGCTCATTCAGATGAGTCTTCACACATCCCATCTTTGTCCTGTGGATCTTCATGCCACGGGTGGTAGCGAAACGCTTTCCACAGACACATGGATATTCCATTTGGTCCATGTTCATAGTCCGTTTGGGATTTGCAGTCGTGATTGGTTGAGCACCGATGGATTCATATATATATATATTCACACTCCTAATTCATTTGTATAAATGCATGAGCCTTTCCGTTTCCCTTTTTAGATTCACATAATGTTGGTTATGTGCTACGGAACTCTTATCTTCGATACCCTTATTAGGGTCAAAGGATTAATTAAGCTTGAAATGTGTGTGTGTGTGTGTGTGTGTGTGTGTGTGTGTGTGTGTGTGGTGTGTGTTGTGTGTGTGTGTGTGTGTGTGTGTGTGTGTGTGTACTTACCAGTGATCAGATGGCTGTATCCCTGCGTTCTAAGATCCACCTTCACGGCACCCGCAAGTTTTTTGAAAGACCCGACGTACTTTTCAAAATTTAAGTTCTCTGAAAATGCCCACATCTTTCGCATTATCAAAAAAAGAATAAGTCATATTGATGTACAGACTAACAAACAAGATCATTTTGGTTTCAATAACAATTATCTTATTGTAAATGAGAATAGTACGCAGAATGTAAAAACAGCTTGCCAGACACACTTCAGTTTGCACATAATAGATTCTAGGAATATAAACAAAAAATATATTATCCATACACCATTTGACACATGATTGATTCGTGAAATAATTATTAAAAGAAGTCATCCAGTGTCAGTTTATATATGATGGGTACCAGATATATAAAATCAACTACTCAACTATATATTGATTCATAGATGATTAGTAGAAGGAATATAAACTCACATAGCAAATCACATATCGGCTTATACATGAGGGCCAAAGGAAATATAAAAACTAACTACTCGCAGAATGCGCTCGTGATGGCTACATTAATTAAAAACACAAAGTAACCAAACATATGCTCTGCACATCATGATTACAGGTAATACAGCACAACTTATCAGCTGCTGTGTGTGATGCTCACACAGAATATAAACCCAATGAAGCAGCCACATTATTTGTACATTATAGGTAGACGGAGTATAAAAACAACTAACCAATCACGTGTTGATGTATACACAATAGATAGAAGAAACATAAAATCAACTTGCCTGACCTTTACCAGTTTGTAAGTGATGGGTGTAGGAATTCCTTCTGTATTCGCAATTTACCAGTTACCAATCAGTTTAAGAATGAAAGAGAAATGAAACATAAACACAGCTAACAAACCACACATCCATGCCTACGTGATGGATACCGGGATTTAACGGTTTAAACTTCTCTGAACAGCGAAACAGTTTTAAACAGCTTTCATTACGTTGTCAAACATTCTACTGCATGTACTATGCTTGGGCCAAAAGAAAATCAAAATAATTGCGTTGTCTTATGAAAGATCACGCTGTTGAAAATCTATTGGTTGCAGTTTGTCTTTTTATACATGGAGCATTTTTTAACTATGGTTGGGATTAGAAAGAAAGGGGGCAAAGGAACATGGGGGGGTAGAGCGTTTAATCCTCATGCAGTGTGACCTCTGCATCTGAAACGTAACATACACTAAACGTTTAGGAAACAAGTGACCGGTATCCCTAGTGTACGCTGTGCCTTTGCAACTTAAATTGAAGTCATGGTTTGATGGCATAGCTTCAGTCATTACCCTGTTAATATCTGTTGAATTATTTACAGATCTTCTCTTACAACTGGCAATAATACGTCAGCTTTGACAGGATATATGAAGTGTTCCACATAAGTAAAAATGAACACTTATATCATTTCCGACCAAGCGTTAAAAAAGTGGACATTTGATTAATCTTCTAGAAAAAATAGTAATTCCCCTAAATCTTAAATATTTCTACTGATGTAAGTAGAACAATTGAAGAAGCTGTCTGCTCGTTGCAAATTAGATCAATCCACCGGATGTGGCTCTGCATTCAATTTTACAGCAATTTCTAGGTACCATCGACACCAGAGACCTTCAGATAGTGTTGACGAGGAGGTTCAGTGAAGACGAAAACGTTTTCTGTTGAAATCGTCCGCTCCCCACCCTGTGGAATGGGGAAGACTATCCTACATGCTGCACGTTATTGTTAGTTTCCTCACCCTTCGGAATTGGGAACACTATCCTATGCACTGCATACCTTACGTCATAGATAGTTTCCATATCCTTCGGAATTGGGAACACTATCCTATGCACTGCATACATTACATCATAGATAGTTTCCATATCCTGCGGAATTGGGAACACTATCCTATGCACTGCATACATTACGTCATAGATAGTTTCCATATCCTGCGGAATTGGGAACACTATCCTATGCACTGCATACATTACGTCATAGATAGTTTCCATATCCTGCGGAATTGGGAACACTATCCTATGCACTGCATACATTACGTCATAGATAGTTTCCATATCCTGCGGAATTGGGAACACTATCCTATGCACTGCATACATTACGTCATAGATAGTTTCCATATCCTGCGGAATTGGGAACACTATCCTATGCACTGCATACATTACGTCATAGATAGTTTCCATATCCTGCGGAATTGGGAACACTATCCTATGCACTGCATACATTACGTCATTGTTAGTTTCCCCACCTTGCAGAATTGGGAAGACTGTCCTCGGCACGGCACAAATGACGTGATTGTTAGTTTCCCCAACCTGCGGAACTGGGACGACTATCTTACATACTGCGCGAATTCCGTCATTGTTAGTTGGTTTTTTTCTCTTTCTTTCAGCAACACGCATTCTTGACAAACTTAGACAAAAGGCGAGCGCTAATGATTTGACTTTAAATCTCAAGCAGCCCTCTGTGACTAGAATGCCATTGATGACGCTTTAATTAGTGAGCATGCGTCTTTCTGCAGTCAAAATTGTGTAAGTATCAGAAGAATAAAGGCAGCTCGACGTTTTTCTGTCGTTGTTGTGGGTTTGAATGAATAAGCCAAAGGATTTTTTTTTTCATCAGATCTGCACGGCAGTATTTTTCAGACGAAATTCACCCATACTGTAGTTAACTATGTGCTGATCTGTCTTTTGCACGTTACCAGTTTCGGGAGTAGACCTTTAACTGATCAGACAACTGCCCTCGAGTCTGCGTGCGTCATACCGGTCCTGTGCTTATATTCAGTTTTATCCCAGTATCAACGCACAGTCACAATCAATCTGATTCACCTGGTGCCTAGGTGTGTGTTCGACAGGAGAACGTGATCCTGTACAGTTCTTAGACGTTGTGTTTCTGATTCAGACACTTCCACTCTTGTTGTTGTCCATAGAGTAGAGTTTATGGCTACATAAGAGCTCAGGGGTTGGAAGGTACTGGCAAGAAATAGTGTAAAACATACTGCTGCATATACATCTAAAAGTCTAAACACCACTGCAGCTGTTTGACACACACGGCTGTTGCGCGTATATTGGGATATGTAAGCGAGATGCACGCATTCAACACAGGGTAATGATCCATGCACAGCAGAAACAACATGGATTTTATCGACCTGCAGCAAATATGATACCAGCGATTCAGTGTTCCCCCGGACTTACAAACAAGCTTGGCTCTCGGTCACAAATGCAAGCTCTCGAGAGGCATGTACCTGCGTACAACTTTAGTTCATGAAGCTATGGACACTAAAACGTCAAGAAAGCAGACTTTGATCAGCTTCACGATGAAGATTTCAGTTTCATCAATGAGGTGTCACTGCGCGTGGACTAGTCCATGTACGCTACACACATCCGCTAAGTTTCGAGACCATGCTGTGCATGATTTAAAGCTGATTAATGAATGAATGAATGACTAAGACAGGAGATTTAAGAAGATGTCTCGTGGCTGCGATTTAGCAGATGTCTGGCGGAGGCATTAGCCCAATGGCTGGTCAGACTTGGGTACTAACTAAGATTGGCTGTACCATTATTATCGCTTTGTATGTGTGTGTTGAGTGCACACGGGTGTGTGTATGTGTGCGCAAGGGTGTGTGTGCACAGGCCCATGTATGTGTGCCAGTGCATTTGGTGCGTGAGTGGAAGTGTGCGTATGTATGTGTACGTATGCATATAATTGTACATGCGTGCGTGCGCGTGCGCGCGCGCGCGCGTGTGTGTGTGTGTGTGTGTGTGTGTGCACAGGTGTGCATGTGCATGTGTGTGTGCCATCTGTGGGTTTCTGTGAGCACGCTCCTGGACACAAGCATCTGCACATGTATGCGTACATGTGTATGTGTGTACAACGATGCGTTAATCTGACAATAAAATTGGTTTCAGTCAGTCAGTGTATGTGTGTGCGGGTGTATATGGGTGTATACGCATGTGTGTCTGCACACAATAGCGCGTGCGCGTGTGTACATACGCTCGAGCGGGCGTGTGTGTATGTGTGTGCGTGAGTGCGTGCGAGCGCATTCGCGCGCACGTGTGTGTGTGTATGTGTGTGTGTGTGTGTGTGTGTGTGTGTGTGTGTGTGTGTGTGTGTGTGTGTGTGTGTGTGTGTGTGTGTGTGTGTGTGTGTGTGATAACAATAATGATAATGATTAGTTATGGCGCTGAATCTTACATCATAAGCCATGAGCGCTTACAAATACATAAAACAAATCTTAAATAAATGTTAGCGAACCGCCCAGAGAACGTGGACAAACGAGTCACAAGACAAAACACAACGCGTTTCGACCTTAGGTCTTCGTAGGTGATGTATAACGAATAATACAACGAGAATTCCTTAGCTTTGATCGCTTCAGATCGCTCAGGGTTCAGCGCAAGGAAGAACGCGTTGAATGAGAACGAGACTGTTGGAAGGGAAATACTGAGTGAGTCAAAGTCGTAATGATGATAATAATATTACTGATAGGAATACTAATAATGGTCAAATATGGGAGGGGGGGGGGGGGGGGGACAGGATCAATCTTGGTGTCAATAAGTATGGGTATGGAGAAAGGAGAGTGGGTTAGAGGATTCTTAAGCAGCAGGGTTGCCGTGGCAACAGTCCCAGAGGCAAAGGCGATTGTGATGTCAATGCTAGTGGTAGTATCAATAACAAGCAATAGCATTACTGAATGATACTGCTAACAACGATAGTGAAGGTTAAGGTAACGAAAGCATGATACAGAAACATATTTAGAAAATACATTTTTATAATAATCAAATAAATATATAAAGGAAACATTAAAAAAAAAATAAATAAAAAAATAAAATATAAAAATAATAATAAATTTAAAAAAAAAAATAAAGAATAAAAAAATAAAAATAATGATAATAAATGCATAAATCAGATAGCTATAAGTTATGTGTGAGGTGAATAGTGGGAGATAAGGTAGTATGTGTGTGTGTTGTGGGAGGATATTGTGGGCTGAGATTGAAGTGGTGGGTTGGTACATGTTACTTTAAGGTGTTGATGCTATGAGGGTGGAGGGAAGAAGGGGATGGGTTTACGTACTAACTGGGGGAGGGGAAGGGAGAGGGGCAACATATTCACACCTATACACAAAATCTCTCTCTCTCTCTCTCTCTCTCTCTCTCTCTCTCTCTCTCTCTCTCTTCTCTCTCTCTCTCTCTCTCCCCCCCCCCCCTTCACGACCAACGATAAAGGAGATAGCATTCTATTTCATTATGTGTGTGTGTATGTGTGTGTGTATAGCATTCTATTCATTATGTGTGTGTGTATGTGTGTGTGTATGTGTGTGTGAGTGAGTGTGAGTGTGTGTGTGTGTGTGTGTGTGTGTGTGTGTTGTGTGTGTGTGTGTGTGTGTGTGTGTGTGTGGTGTGTGTGTGTGTGTGTGTGTGTGTGTGTGTGTGTTCCATGTGTAATATCAGCCTTATTCATTGGTTACCCCCACCTCCACCCCCAACAACCGCCATACCCACAAACATCCCTACACACATCATTACTAGGGTAGGAGGGGGTGGGGGGGGGGGGGGGGTAAGTCGATTGATGTAGCAAATGGAGAGACTCAAAGGTGGTGCAGTGGTGGTCTGGGACAAACAGCTGTACATAAAAGAAGCACACAGACAACTGTCAAACACAAATTTCTATACACCACTCACAGCATCAACCCCCCCCAACACCAGAAACTCATCTCAACCACAGTTAAACAGAAATCAAACATAACAACTTACCGAAGACAGCCAAACTCCTCATAATGACAGACACCAAACAACCCACCTTCTACCTGCTCCCTAAACTACACAAAACCAATACACCCGGCAGACCCATTGTATCTGCATGCAGCTGCCCTACAGAACACATTTCACAGTACGTAGACTCTCTACTCCAACCATAGTACAAGGCCTCCCCACATACCTCAAAGACACTACACACACACTCTAACATGATTAATTCATACAACACAGATCCCACTTTCCAACCCAGCCTCCTCTTTACACTTGACGTCGTCTCTCTCTACACTTCCATCCCCCATGCTGATGGATTGAAGGCCCTCGCATTCTTTCTTAACAAACGACCCCTTAACCAACAACACCCTCCCACAGCTACACTGGTCAGACTTGCAGAATTAGTCCTCACCCTCAATACTTTTGAATTCAACAACCACACATTCTCACAAGTCAGTGGTGTTGCTATGGGAACCAAGAAGGGACCATCCTATGCCTGCCTCTTCATGGGACACCTAGAACACCGCTTACTAACCTCTTACACAGGCCCTACACCAGAGCTCTACAAAAGATACATAGATGATGGATTGGGAGCCACATCCATGCCAGAACATGACCTCCAGAATTTCCTCAACTTTGCACAGACCTTCCATCCATCATCCAGCTGACCTACACCATTTCACAGTCAGTTAATTTCCTGGACATCACTAT
>JAFLJL010003686.1:12500-20882 GCA_018398815.1 Conus ventricosus
AAGAAGGGTACTGGAACCCTGCCGTCAGTACCGTCTGACCATTGCTGTCAAGTATTATCAGCCACTCGCATGATGGGCGAGGGGAAGTGTATTAAACGCACACAGTACACCCATTGATCAAGTCTTCTCACACGATGCAGGTAAAAGACTGCATTAAATCAACAGGTTATAAAACAAATATGAATTATCTTCACCCTTCTCTCACTCACGCTTAACGTTTTCCTTCCTTAGGAAATAAATCAACACAGCGACCCTCGCTTAATAACTGCACCACATTTGCAAATAGTAATTCAATGGCATATTGTCACATTTTATAAACACATTTCAAAATAACACAAATCTCCAACCACGCATCCGAAACGACAAATCATGCGTACGCACGCTCGTGAACATAAAACTCGTTCTCCTTGCACACACAAACAGACGGTGGCCGAAGGATAAAAGTCCGGCGAATGTGACAGGGGGACGAGCGAGACCAAGCAAGTTCAACCCTGAATCACCAGGTTCTCTCCCTTCCCCACCGACTACCGCATCACCAGATACATAAATAGGAGAAAGAATTTTGGAAATAATTTAGAATGGCCAGGTTAAAGATGGAATTAACAGAGAAAAGGTCTCACACAATATTTCTCTTACAATTTCGAAAACAAAAGAAAATTGCGCAAAAGCGAAGACTAAGCCGGCTAACAACAACAAATCAAACAAACAGACCACGAAACTGATGCTTACCAGCTACCCGTGGGTGACCCCGAAGAGGCGGGTCAAAGGACTCTCTCTACCCTCTGTCCAGTCGAGAGGACAGAGGCGAAGATGCGGAAACAAAAGAAATGATGTCCCTCTCCTACAGGCCGACTGCAGGAATTGAAAGTACTGACTGTACTCTCGACGATAAGGTAAAGAACCAGGACTGGAGCAGGCGCCCCCAGAGACATCTTCCGCTCGAGTGAAGGACTAACCTCTCCCTCAGCAATGGCGGCCAACATGCCATGCTGCGTCACAGAGTGAGCATACTTCAACTAAAAGAACGAAGCACGTGCGACAGGTAAAAAGACAGGCGAGAGGCCGATAGACAGAAAAGTTCGAGAGAAAGGTACCGGCCACCCGTGAACTTGCAGGATGAATAGCACGGCGGTGGAATTAGAGAGAGAGAGAGAGAGAAAGCAAACCGAAGTTGAGCTGAACTATACCAAGGTGCAACCGCACCACAAGCCACACTAAGGGACGGGTACACGACAACAGCAACGACAATAACAAATAAGTAATTCCGCCACCCTAGGTGGGTCGAACGTTCGTAGGCCTCGTGACAAAACTCGTGACAAACCCCCCTTCTAAAAGCATCTGTTTCTCTGAGATACAGTGCTCCTTTGAACCTCGTCGCATGTGCAACTTCACAACAATGGGACCGAACCCATCTCTTTGTGATCGACAGAGTACGATGAATCCAATACAAACATTCCACGATAGATCACACAGGGAAATACATAATACTACATTTATCAAACAACTAAGCAAACCTTCCAACCATGAAAGTAACAATCCGAACCATTGGTGATTCACTACCGTTAACATCACTGAAGTGAAAACTGTCACTACACCTGATACAGAGACCAAAAAAAAAGGGGATATAACCCTGGTTGAGGGGAAGTGTCCCTCTGACTGATTTTCCAATGTGCTGACTACGGAGCTTGACTAAGATAGTCAGCATTCCGTATTACAGGAACCCTTGATACGACGGAAATGACTGCATGACTCTGCAGTTCCGCTGCCTAACTCATGAGTCGATGACTGACTAGCCGGATCCGGTCCAAGCACTGGAGAGGATGATGATCGCTCTCCAGTACAAACTTCGGCCGTACTTCTTCTTGGGCACGCCAGTGCGCGTCCAAATCTGCCTGAGAGATTCAGCAACAGTAGGGGCTCGATAGTCCTAAGCGGGACAGCCTCTGGGTATCGACTCGCAGATTCTACACTACCGAAGTGTAGCGGTGACCGCGATCGGATGGTGGTTAATGGGTCCCACCAGGTCGACCCCAACCTGCTGAATGGTTCCCCAACCAGTGGCACTGATCCCAGGGGAACACGCCTCAAGCGCCCCTTAGGCGTTGTCCGTTGGCAGGTATCGCAACTGCGGCAGTACTGTCTAACCTGTGAGTTCATCCCTGGCCAGAAGAAATCCTGCCTAATCGCCCGAGAGTCCGCTTGGAGCCCATATGACCTGCCATGGGGGAATCGTGGGCCTGCCGGAGGACAGACTCTCTCAGGCTTTGGGGAACCACAAGCTGCTTGGCCACACGATCTGCCTGGGTAAAAAACCCTAAAAAGGATCCCTTGTGGAGCTTGAAGCTCACCTTGGCGTGTCGGGCAGACTGAGCGGGACGATCCACAAGTTGTCGTAGGCGTTGGACATCCAAGTCCCTGGCCTGAAGACGGATAATGCTAGCAGGATCGGCCCTTGCCAGAACCTCGTCAGAGATCGGCTGAAGAACGGGACGCAATTCCTGTTCCTGCTTCTTAGCTTTGGCGCGTGTGGTGACTCCCATACACGCCTGTACGGGCAAATCCGTAGACACAGGCTGACTGCGTCCGTCTGCGAAGGTATGGTATTCCCTATGATAAGGGAATACAGAGGTCGCTCCACCGCGATGGCCCATACTTCGCCACAGAAGTAGGGGTGGAGATAGGAATAAGTACAGAAGGACGGGTGGAGGTAAAACAGCCTCCAAACCCGCACACATCGTAACTGGCGCCCCGCCGGGCTTTAGGGAAACTAAATCCTTATCCACAAAGAGTGTTGATGCTCCGAATCCCTGATGGTGTCGACCAAGGATGAACAACAACAGAGAGAAACACTGGGCACTCTGAATCACCAGAAGCTGGGATGGAACCCACGTTAGCCGAGGCACGAGGATGCGGAAAGGACTAGCCCCATGACTACCAGCGGTCTAGGGCAATCTTTCCTGATGTGGCCAGGACGACCACAAAGAAAACAAAATCGAGGTGCTGAGGTCCCCGATGGACTGCCTGCCTTATTCGACCCGCTAGCAGTTGTCGGCGCCTTATTGCTACTAAATCTGTGGAAGGCTTCCTTCCGTATCTGGGCGATGCCCATAAGCCCTGCGAGCTTCAGCAAAACCTCAGCTGTGTGAATCGCAGCCGCGAAATCCTGAGGTGCTGTCTCGCCTATCCGGATCCTCAACTCTGGGACACAGTGTTGGTGAGCTGTTCAATGAGGATCAGATCCTCTAGCTCCAACTTAGCTAACTGACGCCAGTACCCTAGCGTCTTGCGCAGCCTATCACCAAACTGCACAAAGGTCTCATCATTATTCTTCTTCAATGGACCTAAACTTCCTCCTGTAGGTCTCTGGGGTAAGGTGGAAACGCTTACGCAGAGCCAACTGCATGTCTGCATAAGACGCACCTTCATTTAGAGTGAGCACACACTCCCTTGCAGCACCCGATAATCCAAAAAGAGGTGCATGCCTTTGTTCCTCAGACAATTGGTTGAACAAACAACCTTGTCAAAATGCTCTAAGAACATTGTCAATGTCCTCACTAGGTCTGAACTCTGGAAGCTTTAACTTTGGGCTCTAACTCTATCACCTGCCTGGTGATTAACCCCCTGACTTACAGATGCGGGGAGACCGCGAAAGAAGTTGTTCCATCTCCTCCCTACGCAGAGCCTCCATCCTGTCTAGTTCTTCCCTACGGAGGGCAGCCTCCTCCCTACGCTGATCAGCCTCTTCCCTACGCGATCCTCAGTCTGGCAGCCTCCTCTCTACGCATGGCAGCCTCCTCTCTACGCTGAGCCTCCTGTCTATCAGCCTCCCCTACGCTGAGCCTCCTGCTTAGCAGCCTCCTCTCTACGCTGAATAGCCTCTTCCTTATGCATAATTTCCTGTCTGTCAGTCTCCTCTCTGCGCAGAGCTCCTGCTAGCAGCCTCCTCTCTACGTTGATCCAACTCTTCCCGACGGAGCCTTGCCTCTTCCCTACGCAGAGCTTCCTGCCTGACTGCCTCTTCCCACGAAGAGCTTCCTGCCTAGCAAACCTCTTCCTACGTTGGGCCTCATCCTCCCGTCGCTGTCGCTCTAGAAACATCAGGACGGAAGCGATGTCCTGGGCGGGGTTCACCACTCCCGACACGGGAGGATGATCCGTCTGACCCGTCCCTTGGGTCTCGACTTTCCCATAAGGAAAGTCTTCTGGGGCATGCCCCTTACGAGGGGAAGCCTGGAGAGGAGAAGGTTTCGGTCTCTGCGACTCAACAGAAGCCCACAGTTTGCTTCGCTATACTCTGACGCTTCCGAGCGGAAGTGCCAGTCGGGGTCTCGACAGGGAGACCCCCAGCGAAGAGGTAGTAAAAGTACTCACTGACTACCTGCTACAGCACTGGAATAGGTAGAAGTTACTGTAGTCGAAGTACTGGTACTAATAGTAGGGACTACAGTAACATTTTGAATACCCTTCTTCGACGCCCGCGTCGCCATACCACCAGCGCCGGACGTCGCCATGACAACAATATCCTACAGTTTTCCAATACAGGGGAAAAACAATTCCACTAGAGAAAGAAAACAAATATTTTGGGGGCGTGTGTATATGTGTGTATGTGTGTGTGTGCGTGTGTGCGGACAAGTTCCGGCTGCTCCCACTCTGGCAACACCGCGCTCTACAGCACGAGCAACAGTGCGGTGGGGCTCACCGAAAAAAAAACAAAACAAAAACTATGTCCGGCTGCCTCCACTCTGGCAACACCGCGCTCTACAGCACGAGCAACAGTGCGGTGGGCTGGCCGGAAAAAAAAACAAAACAAAAACCTAGCAGACGGAATCCGGAGAGAGGGAAAAAAAAAAAAAAAAAACTAGCGTCCGATGCAACCCCCTGTACTCAACAACCCGGTTAGAGAAAAAAAAAAACAACAAGAATTGGCTAAATACAAAACAGGAATGGAAGACTGAGCGGCAACAGAAGGGCAAGACTTACGGCCGTACCTGCGTGAGGTACCCGGCGGAAGGAGGCCTGGGCGCGGTCGACTCCCCTTGGTCTCACCTCGACTCCAAGTCACACCGGATGTTCCCTCAGGCCACCAAAAAGACTCCCTTCACTCTAGAGTCACCCAGCCAACCACCCACGAACAAACACGACAAACTGACTAAACATATACACAACAGACAAAACTAAACAGGTACTCTGCGAAACGAGGAGAGAGAGAGACAGCCAGAGCCCTTCACATCCCGGACGAGCCCCACAATTGTCACGACGACCCCTGGAGGTCTGCCCTGACAAGATCGGTCTAGGTGGAGTGAAGGGAGTGACTGACCTCACACGCTCCGCAAGAGACCACACAATAAAGATTACGATACAACACCCCATTTATTCACACCAGCAAAATAAACATTCCAACACACGCACCATGCACGATCACAATAAAGCACTCCAACGCACACAACATGCACAATCACGATCAAGCACTCCAACGCACACAACATGCACAATCACGATCAAGCACTCCAACGCACACAACATGCGCAATCGCAATCAAGCACTCCCACACCCACAACATGCACGATTATAAATTAAATATTTCACCATACGACGTACACAATCACAATTACAGCATTCCAGCACATATGACATGTACACAATTATAAAGAAATATTTCCATATTGACCCTTTCTCACACCACGGAGTGCGTCCACATCCCTGCCCCTGTCAAGTCCGCAGGGAGCACCCTGTCGCACTAGGTGCTCCGAGCCGGGTTGGTTCTCGCAGGGAGTCGCCAAAGCCGACACCCTCGACTCCCAAGCGGGCAGTGAAGAGCGTGTCCCGGGGGGGGGGGTGGGGGGGGGGACGTAGCTGTTACTGGAGGTCCTGGACGGGGTCCAGGCCGGCCAGTCGAGACGGCGGGCTCCCCTAGCAGTCCACGGTCCCGACCAAGGCGTGGCCTCGACCAGCGCGTGGCACCATCTCGTCCGTGGTCTCAGCCAGAAACGTGGCCTCGACCAGCACGTGGCACCATCCAGTTCGTGCTCCAGGTGAAGCCCCCGGGAGGGGGAGGGAGGACGTAGCTGGGAGGAGAGTCGGAGAGGAGGAAAAGAAGAAGGAAGGAGGAAGGAAGAAGGAAGGAAGAAGGGAAAAAGGAAGAAGGGTACTGGAACCCTGCCGTCAGTACCGTCTGACATTGCTGTCAAGTCTTATCAGCCACTCGCATGATGGGCGAGGGGAAGTGTATTAAACGCACACAGTACACCCATTGAATCAAGTCTTCTCACACGATGCAGGTAAAAGACTGCATTAAATCAACAGGTTATAAAACAAATTGATTATCTTCACCCTTCTCTCACTCACGCTTAACGTTTTCCTTCCTTAGGAAATAAATCACAACACAGCGACCCTCGCTTAATAACTGCCACCACATTTGCAAATAGTAATTCAATGGCATAATTGTCACATTTTATAAACACATTTCAAAATAACACAAATCTCCAACCACGCATCCGAACGACAAATCATGCGTACGCACGTCGTGACATAAAACTCGTTCTCCTTGCACACACAAACGACGGTGGCCGAAGGATAAAAGTCCGGCGATGTGACAGGGGCGGACGAGCGAGACGAAGCAAGTTCCAACCCTGAATCACCAGGTTCTCTCCCTTCCCCACCGACTACCGCATCACCAGATACATAAATAGGAGAAAGAATTTTGGAATATAATTTAGAATGGCCAGGTTAAAGATGAATATAACAGAGAAAAGGTCTCACACAATATTTCTCTTACAATTTCGAAAACAAAAGAAAATTGCGCAAAAGCGAAGAACTAAGCCGGCTAACAACAACAAATCAAAACAAACAGACCACGAAACTGATGCTTACCAGCTACCCGTGGGTGACCCCGAAGAGGCGGGTCAAAGGACTCTCTCTACCCTCTGTCCAGTCGAGAGGACAGAGGCGAAGATGCGGAAACAGAAGAAATGATGTTCCCTCTCCTACAGGCCGACTGCAGGAATTGAAAGTACTGACTGTACTCTCGACGATAAGGTAAAGAACCAGGACTGGAGCAGGCGCCCCCAGAGACATCTTCCGCTCGCTCGAGTGAAGAGCTAACCTCCCTCAGCAATGGCGGCCAACATGCCATGCTGCGTCACAGAGTGAGCATACTTCAAACTAAAAGGAACGAAGCACGTGCGACAGGTAAAAAGACAGGCGAGAGGCCGATAGACAGAAAGTTCGAGAGAAAGGTACCGGCCACCCGTGAACTTGCAGGATGAATAGCACGGGCGGTGGAATTAGAGAGAGAGAGAGAGAGAAAGCAAACCGAAGTTGAGCTGAACTATACCAAGGTGCAACCGCACCACAAGCCACACTAAGGGACGGTACACGACAACAGCAACGACAATAAACAAATAAGTAATTCCGCCACCCTAGGTGGGTCGAACGTCGTAGGCCTCGTGACAAACTCGTGACATCCATGTTCATTGCAATTTATTTTGACAATTTTCAAGCACACATGTTCTAAAACAAAATGTTAGCCAGGTTCTCATGGACTCACATTGTACTTTTTGTGTGCAAAAACTCCTGAAATAGTGCCATAAAAATCTCTCTTAGAAAGGAGATGCCTTTATGCATCTCCTTTATCCTTGCAGACCTTTTGGCATAATTATTCTCATTCCTGCATTTCGCCTAAAAGCCACAAAAACTTCACAGTCTCTATGACTTCAAGTTGACGTTCAAAACATAAATATGTAAAAATTGTGCCTGTGCCTCTGTCAGTAAAAAAGTAGGCTTTGTGTTCCTAGTCTGTCAGGGGACAGTTTCTGAACAGAAAAAAAAATGCATCAATCGTCTTGTTTACATCAATTTCGAAATCATATTTACTTGCAGATATGCGCATCTTTACTTTTCCATCTTTTATTTCTTTTCACTGCATCTTACAAGAGGTTTGCTACGCTTCACCTCACGAGTTATTGGGGAAAAAAAAGCAACCAGCAATCAGAAACATCGAAAGCATATTTCGCAAATTCCTCAACCGTCGACCAGTATGTCCTTCGAGACAACTATCCTAGATGTGAAAAAACTATTACCTTGTGTCATTAGTTCAATACATTCAATGCATACAAGCTGCATGGCTTCTGTGACCAGGAGGGCGAGATCACAGGGGCATTAAAAAGACGTTACAATTCTTCTCTTTTACAAGCTTTACGTAAGTGATCCATGTTTTCTGTCGACATTCTTGTTTTACATACCAACATATATCAAACGACCAGGAACTTAGGCACGTTCTTGACAGATTGGTTAAAAATCATCTTTTGAATTTTTATTCGTTATATGGGATTCAACTTTGTCAGACAGATATTTTTAGTTTTGTTTTTACGATAATGCCTGGGA
>JAFLJL010003686.1:21882-29382 GCA_018398815.1 Conus ventricosus
TGGCACTGTGGTTTAAATCCTGGCCTGGTCTTCCGGTTATCTGTGATGCAGTGCGCTGCTGCTCATTCGATGGTCTTCACACCCTCTTTGTCCTGTGGATCTTCATGCCACGGGTGGTAGCGAAACGCTTTCCACAGACACATGGATATTCCATTTGGTCCATGTTCATAGTCCGTTTGGGATTTGCAGTCGTGATTGGTTGAGCACCGATGGATTCATATATATATATATTCACACTCCTAATTCATTTGTATAAATGCATGAGCCTTTCCGTTTCCCTTTTTAGATTCACATAATGTTGGTTATGTGCTACGGAACTCTTATCTTCGATACCCTTATTAGGGTCAAAGGATTAATTAAGCTTGAAATGTGTGTGTGTGTGTGTGTGTGTGTGTGTGTGTGTGTGTGTGTGTGTGTGTGTGTGTGTGTGTGTGTGTGTGTGTGTGTGTGTGTGTGACTTACCAGTGATCAGATGGCTGTATCCCTGCGTTCTAAGATCCACCTTCACGGCACCCGCAAGTTTTTTGAAAGACCCGACGTACTTTTCAAAATTTAAGTTCTCTGAAAATGCCCACATCTTTCGCATTATCAAAAAAAGAATAAGTCATATTGATGTACAGACTAACAAACAAGATCATTTTGGTTTCAATAACAATTATCTTTATTGTAAATGAGAATAGTACGCAGAATGTAAAACAGCTTGCCAGACACACTTCAGTTTGCACATAATAGATTCTAGGAATATAAACAAAAAATATATTATCCATACACCATTTGACACATGATTGATTCGTGAAATAATTATTAAAAGAAGTCATCCAGTGTCAGTTTATATATGATGGGTACCAGATATATAAAATCAACTACTCAACTATATATTGATTCATAGATGATTAGTAGAAGGATATAAACTCACATAGCAAATCACATATCGGCTTATACATGAGGGCCAAAGGAAATATAAAAACTAACTACTCGCAGAATGCGCTCGTGATGGCTACATTAATTAAAAACACAAAGTAACCAAACATATGCTCTGCACATCATGATTACAGGTAATACAGCACAACTTATCAGCTGCTGTGTGTGATGCTCACACAGAATATAAACCCAATGAAGCAGCCACATTATTTTGTACATTATAGGTAGACGGAGTATAAAAACAACTAACCAATCACGTGTTGATGTATACACAATAGATAGAAGAAACATAAAATCAACTTGCCTGACCTTTACCAGTTTGTAAGTGATGGGTGTAGGAATTCCTTCTGTATTCGCAATTTACCAGTTACCAATCAGTTTAAGAATGAAAGAGAAATGAAACATAAACACAGCTAACAAACCACACATCCATGCCTACGTGATGGATACCGGGATTTAACGGTTTAACTTCTCTGAACAGCGAAACAGTTTTAAACAGCTTTCATTACGTTGTCAAACATTCTACTGCATGTACTATGCTTGGGCCAAAAGAAAATCAAAATAATTGCGTTGTCTTATGAAAGATCACGCTGTTGAAAATCTATTGGTTGCAGTTTGTCTTTTTATACATGGAGCATTTTTTAACTATGGTTGGGATTAGAAAGAAAGGGGGCAAAGGAACATGGGGTGGGTAGAGCGTTTAATCCTCATGCAGTGTGACCTCTGCATCTGAAACGTAACATACACTAAACGTTTAGGAAACAAGTGACCGGTATCCCTAGTGTACGCTGTGCCTTTGCAACTTAAATTGAAGTCATGGTTTGATGGCATAGCTTCAGTCATTACCCTGTTAATATCTGTTGAATTATTTACAGATCTTCTCTTACAACTGGCAATAATACGTCAGCTTTGACAGGATATATGAAGTGTTCCACATAAGTAAAAATGAACACTTATATCATTTCCGACCAAGCGTTAAAAAAGTGGACATTTGATTAATCTTCTAGAAAAAATAGTAATTCCCCTAAATCTTAAATATTTCTACTGATGTAAGTAGAACAATTGAAGAAGCTGTCTGCTCGTTGCAAATTAGATCAATCCACCGGATGTGGCTCTGCATTCAATTTTACAGCAATTTCTAGGTACCATCGACACCAGAGACCTTCAGATAGTGTTGACGAGGAGGTTCAGTGAAGACGAAAACGTTTTCTGTTGAAATCGTCCGCTCCCCACCCTGTGGAATGGGGAAGACTATCCTACATGCTGCACGTTATTGTTAGTTTCCTCACCCTTCGGAATTGGGAACACTACCTATGCACTGCATACCTTACGTCATAGATAGTTTCCATATCCTTCGGAATTGGAACACTATCCTATGCACTGCATACATTACATCATAGATAGTTTCCATATCCTGCGGAATTGGGAACACTATCCTATGCACTGCATACATTACGTCATAGATAGTTTCCATATCCTGCGGAATTGGGAACACTATCCTATGCACTGCATACATTACGTCATAGATAGTTTCCATATCCTGCGGAATTGGGAACACTATCCTATGCACTGCATACATTACGTCATAGATAGTTTCCATATCCTGCGGAATTGGGAACACTATCCTATGCACTGCATACATTACGTCATAGATAGTTTCCATATCCTGCGGAATTGGGAACACTATCCTATGCACTGCATACATTACGTCATAGATAGTTTCCATATCCTGCGGAATTGGGAACACTATCCTATGCACTGCATACATTACGTCATTGTTAGTTTCCCCACCTTGCAGAATTGGAAGACTGTCCTCGGCACGGCACAAATGACGTGATTGTTAGTTTCCCCAACCTGCGGAACTGGACGACTATCTTACATACTGCGCGAATTCCGTCATTGTTAGTTGGTTTTTTCTCTTTCTTTCAGCAACACGCATTCTTGACAAACTTAGACAAAAGGCGAGCGCTAATGATTTGACTTTAAATCTCAAGCAGCCCTCTGTGACTAGAATGCCATTGATGACGCTTTAATTAGTGAGCATGCGTCTTTCTGCAGTCAAAATTGTGTAAGTATCAGAAGAATAAAGGCAGCTCGACGTTTTTCTGTCGTTGTTGTGGTTTGAATGAATAAGCCAAAGGATTTTTTTTTCATCAGATCTGCACGGCAGTATTTTTCAGACGAAATTCACCCATACTGTAGTTAACTATGTGCTGATCTGTCTTTTGCACGTTACCATTTCGGGAGTAGACCTTTAACTGATCAGACAACTGCCCTCGAGTCTGCGTGCGTCATACCGGTCCTGTGCTTATATTCAGTTTTATCCCAGTATCAACGCACAGTCACAATCAATCTGATTCACCTGGTGCCTAGGTGTGTGTTCGACAGGAGACGTGATCCTGTACAGTTCTTAGACGTTGTGTTTCTGATTCAGACACTTCCACTCTTGTTGTTGTCCATAGAGTAGAGTTTATGGCTACATAAGAGCTCAGGGTTGGAAGGTACTGGCAAGAAATAGTGTAAAACATACTGCTGCAATATACATCTAAAAGTCTAAACACCACTGCAGCTGTTTGACACACACGGCTGTTGCGCGTATATTGGATATGTAAGCGAGATGCACGCATTCAACACAGGGTAATGATCCATGCACAGCAGAAACAACATGGATTTTATCGACCTGCAGCAAATATGATACCAGCGATTCAGTGTTCCCCCGACTTACAAACAAGCTTGGCTCTCGGTCACAAATGCAAGCTCTCGAGAGGCATGTACCTGCGTACAACTTTAGTTCATGAAGCTATGGACACTAAAACGTCAAGAAAGCAGACTTTGATCAGCTTCACGATGAAGATTTCAGTTTCATCAATGAGGTGTCACTGCGCGTGGACTAGTCCATGTACGCTACACCACATCCGCTAAGTTTCGAGACCATGCTGTGCATGATTTAAAGCTGATTAATGAATGAATGAATGACTAAGACAGGAGATTTAAGAAGATAGTCTCGTGGCTGCGATTTAGCAGATGTCTGGCGGAGGCATTAGCCCAATGGCTGGTCAGACTTGGGTACTAACTAAGATTGGCTGTACCATTATTATCGCTTTGTATGTGTGTGTTGAGTGCACACGGGTGTGTGTATGTGTGCGCAAGGGTGTGTGTGCACAGGCCCATGTATGTGTGCCAGTGCATTTGGTGCGTGAGTGGAAGTGTGCGTATGTATGTGTACGTATGCATATAATTGTACATGCGTGCGTGCGCGTGCGCGCGCGCGCGCGTGTGTGTGTGTGTGTGTGTGTGTGTGCACAGGTGTGCATGTGCATGTGTGTGTGCCATCTGTGGGTTTCTGTGAGCACGCTCCTGGACACAAGCATCTGCACATGTATGCGTACATGTGTATGTGTGTACAACGATGCGTTAATCTGACAATAAATTGGTTTCAGTCAGTCAGTGTATGTGTGTGCGGGTGTATATGGGTGTATACGCATGTGTGTCTGCACACAATAGCGCGTGCGCGTGTGTACATACGCTCGAGCGGGCGTGTGTGTATGTGTGTGCGTGAGTGCGTGCGAGCGCATTCGCGCGCACGTGTGTGTGTGTATGTGTGTGTGTGTGTGTGTGTGTGGTGTGTGTGTGTGTGTGTGTGTGTGTGTGTGTGTGTGTGTGTGTGTGTGTGTGTGTGTGTGATAACAATAATGATAATGATTAGTTATGGCGCTGAATCTTACATCATAAGCCATGAGCGCTTACAAATACATAAAACAAATCTTAAATAAATGTTAGCGAACCGCCCAGAGAACGTGGACAAACGAGTCACAAGACAAAACACAACGCGTTTCGACCTCTTAGGTCTTCGTCAGGTGATGTATAAACGAATAATACAACGAGAATTCACTTAGCTTTGATCGCTTCAGATCGCTCAGGGTTCAGCGCAAGGAAGAACGCGTTGAATGAGAACGAGACTGTTGGAAGGGAAATACTGAGTGAGTCAAAGTCGTAATGATGATAATAATATTACTGATAGGAATACTAATAATGGTCAAAATATTGGGAGGGGGGGGGGGGGGGGGACAGGATCAATCTTGGTGTCAATAAGTATGGGTATGGGAGAAAGGAGAGTGGGTTAGAGGATTCTTAAGCAGCAGGTTGCCGTGGCAACAGTCCCAGAGGCAAAGGCGATTGTGATGTCAATGCTAGTGGTAGTATCAATACAAGCAATAGCATTACTGAATGATACTGCTAACAACGATAGTGAAGGTTAAGGTAACGAAAGCATGATACAGAAACATATTTAGAAAATACATTTTTATAATAATCAAATAAATATATAAAGGAAACATTAAAAAAAAAATAAATAAAAAATAAAATATAAAAATAATAATAAATTTAAAAAAAAAAATAAAGAATAAAAAAATAAAAATAATGATAATAAATGCATAAATCAGATAGCTATAAGTTATGTGTGAGTGAATAGTGGGAGATAAGGTAGTATGTGTGTGTGTTGTGGGAGGATATTGTGGGCTGAGATTGAAGTGGTGGGTTGGTACATGTTACTTTAAGTGTTGATGCTATGAGGTGGAGGGAAGAGGGATGGGTTTACGTACTAACTGGGGGAGGGGAAGGGAGAGGGGCAACATATTCACACCTATACACAAAATCCTCTCTCTCTCTCTCTCTCTCTCTCTCTCTCTCTCTCTCTCTCTCTCATCTCTCTCTCTCTCTCTCTCTTCCCCCCCCCCCCCCTTCACGACCAACGATAAAGGAGATAGCATTCTATTCATTATGTGTGTGTGTATGTGTGTGTGTATAGCATTCTATTCATTATGTGTGTGTGTATGTGTGTGTGTATGTGTGTGTGAGTGAGTGTGAGTGTGTGTGTGTGTGTGTTGTGTGTGTGTGTGTGTGTGTGTGTGTGTGTGTGTGTGTGTGTGTGTGTGTGTGTGTGTGTGTGTGTGTGTGTGTGTGTTCCATGTGTAATATCAGCCTTATTCATTGGTTACCCCCACCTCCACCCCCAACAACCGCCATACCCACAAACATCCCTACACACATCATTACTAGGGTAGGAGGGGGTGGGGGGGGGGGGGTAAGTCGATTGATGTAGCAAATGGAAGACTCAAAGGTGGTGCAGTGGTGGTCTGGGACAAACAGCTGTACATAAAAGAAGCACACAGACAACTGTCAAACACAAATTTCTATACACCACTCACAGCATCAACCCTCCCCCAACACCAGAAACTCATCTCAACCACAGTTAAACAAGAAATCAAACATAACAACTTACCGAAGACAGCCAAACTCCTCATAATGACAGACACCAAACAACCCACCTTCTACCTGCTCCCTAAACTACACAAAACCAATACACCGGCAGACCCATTGTATCTGCATGCAGCTGCCCTACAGAACACATTTCACAGTACGTAGACTCTCTACTCCAACCCATAGTACAAAGGCCTCCCCACATACCTCAAAGACACTACACACACACTCAACATGATTAATTCATACAACACAGATCCCACTTTCCAACCCAGCCTCCCTCTTTACACTTGACGTCGTCTCTCTCTACACTTCCATCCCCCATGCTGATGGATTGAAGGCCCTCGCATTCTTTCTTAACAAACGACCCCTTAACCAACAACACCCTCCCACAGCTACACTGGTCAGACTTGCAGAATTAGTCCTCACCCTCAATACTTTTGAATTCAACAACCACACATTCTCACAAGTCAGTGGTGTTGCTATGGGAACCAAGAAGGACCATCCTATGCCTGCCTCTTCATGGGACACCTAGAACACCGCTTACTAACCTCTACACAGGCCCTACACCAGAGCTCTACAAAAGATACATAGATGATGGATTGGGAGCCACATCCATGCCAGAACATGACCTCCAGAATTTCCTCAACTTTGCACAGACCTTCCATCCATCCATCCAGCTGACCTACACACATTTCACAGTCAGTTAATTTCCTGGACATCACTATCTCCCTCAAAGATGGACTGCTTCAAACCTCAGTCTTCTACAAACCTACTGATGCACACTCATACCTGGACTACACATCTTCCCACCACCAGTCCACTAAAAATAGCATTCCATATTCTGAATTCCTTCGCCTTCGCAGACTCTGCTCTAGCGAAGAAGATTTCACTATACAAGCAGCCAAAATGTCTGATTTTTTCACCAACCGTGGATACCCTAGTGCCGTCATCAATGATGCTCTCAGCCACACTGCAGCTAAATCCAGAACATCTACTCTGGAAACTAAACCTCCCAAAGAGACAGACAGACCCACTGCCTGCCTTCTCTTCCATCCTCAAAATCTGCCCATCTGCAGGATCCTGAAGTCTAACTGGCACATGGTAGAAAATCATAAACCTGCCTTTGAGACGAAACCTATGATCACTTTCAAACGTGACAAAAATCTCAAAGACCTACTGGTGCGCTCTAAGCTGAACAAAATCTTCACACCTAAGCCACCAGGTACTTTCCCCTGCTCTAAACCCAACTGCAAAATCTGCTCTCTCACCAAACCAGACACCATCCTACATGGCCCCACAGGCTCTTTCACTATTAAA
>JAFLJL010003686.1:34382-41296 GCA_018398815.1 Conus ventricosus
ATGGAATTAACCAGAGAAAAGGTCTCACACAATATTTCTCTTACAATTTCGAAAACAAAAGAAAATTGCGCAAAAGCGAAGACTAAGCCGGCTAACAACAACAAATCAAAACAAACAGACCACGAAACTGATGCTTACCAGCTACCCGTGGGTGACCCCGAAGAGGCGGGTCAAAGGACTCTCTCTACCCTCTGTCCAGTCGAGAGGACAGAGGCGAAGATGCGGAAACAGAAGAAATGATGTCCCTCCTACAGGCCGACTGCAGGAATTGAAAGTACTGACTGTACTCTCGACGATAAGGTAAAGAACCAGGACTGGAGCAGGCGCCCCCAGAGACATCTTCCGCTCGAGTGAAGAGCTAACCTCCCTCAGCAATGGCGGCCAACATGCCATGCTGCGTCACAGAGTGAGCATACTTCAAACTAAAAGGAACGAAGCACGTGCGACAGGTAAAAAGACAGGCGAGAGGCCGATAGACAGAAAGTTCGAGAGAAAGGTACCGGCCACCCGGAAACTTGCAGGATGAATAGCACGGGCGGTGGAATTAGAGAGAGAGAGAGAGAGAAAGCAAACCGAAGTTGAGCTGAACTATACCAAGGTGCAACACGCACCACAAGCCACACTAAGGGACGGGTACACGACAACAGCAACGACAATAAACAAATAAGTAATTCCGCCACCTAGGTGGGTCGAACGTCGTAGGCCTCGTGACAAACTCGTGACAAACCCCCCTTCTAAAAGCATCTGTTTCTCTGAGATACAGTGACTCCTTTGAACCTCGTCGCATGTGCAACTTCACAACAATGGGACCGAACCCAACTCATTTGTGATCGACAGAGTACGATGAATCCAATACAAACATTCCACGATAGAATCACACAGGAAATACATAATACTACATTTATCAAACAACTAAGCAAACCTTCCAACCATGAAAGTAACAATCCGAACCATTGGTGATTCACTACCGTTAACATCACTGAAGTGAAAACTGTCACTACACCTGATACAGAGACCAAAAAAAGGGGATATAACCCTGGTTGAGGGGAAGTGTCCCTCTGACTGATTTTCCAATGTGCTGACTACGGAGCTTGACTAAGATAGTCAGCATCCGTATTACAGGAACCCTTGATACGACGGAAATGACTGCATGACTCTGCAGTTCCGCTGCCTAACTCATGAGTCGATGACTGACTAGCCGGATCCGGTCCAAGCACTGGAGAGGATGATGATCGCTCTCCAGTACAAACTTCCGGCCGTACTTCTTCTTGGGCACGCCAGTGCGCGTCCAAATCTGCCTGAGAGATTCAGCAACAGTAGGGCATCGATAGTCCTAAGCGGGGACAGCCTCTGGGTATCGACTCGCAGATTCTACCACTACCGAAGTGTAGCGGTGACCGCGATCGGATGGTGGATTAATGGGTCCCACCGGTCGACCCCAACCTGCTGAATGGTTCCCCAACCAGTGGCACTGATCCCAGGGGAACACGCCTCAAGCGCCCCTTAGGCGTTGTCCGTTGGCAGGTATCGCAACTGCGGCAGTACTGTCTAACCTGTGAGTTCATCCTGGCCAGAAGAAATCCTGCCTAACTCGCCCGAGAGTCCGCTTGGAGCCCATATGACCTGCCATGGGGGAATCCGTGGGCCTGCCGGAGGACAGACTCTCTCAGGCTTTGGGGAACCACAAGCTGCTTGGCCACACGATCTGCCTGGGTAAAAACCCTAAAAAGGATCCCCTTGTGGAGCTTGAAGCTCACCTTGGCGTGTCGGGCAGACTGAGCGGGACGATCCACAAGTTGTCGTAGCGTTGGACATCCAAGTCCCTGGCCTGAAGACGGATAATGCTAGCAGGATCGGCCCTTGCCAGAACCTCGTCAGAGATCGGCTGAAGAACGGGACGCAATTCCTGTTCCTGCTTCTTAGCTTTGGCGCGTGTGGTGACTCCCATACACGCCTGTACGGGCAAATCCGTAGACACAGGCTGACTGCGTCCGTCTGCGAAGGTAATGGTATTCCCTATGATAAGGGAATTCAGAGGTCGCTCCACCGCGATGGCCCATACTTCGCCACAGAAGTAGGGGTGGAGATAGGAATAAGTACAGAAGGAGGGTGGAGGTAAAACCAGCCTCCAACCCGCACACATCGTAACTGGCGCCCCGCGGGCTTTAGGGGAAACTAAATCCTTATCCACAAAGAGTGTTGATGCTCCCGAATCCCTGATGGTGTCGACCAAGGATGAACCAACAACAGAGAGAAACATGGGCACTCTGAATCACCAGAAGCTGGGATGGAACCACGTTAGCCGAGGCACGAGGATGCTGGAAAGGACTAGCCCCATGACTACCAGCGGCTCTAGGGCAATCTTTCCTGATGTGGCCAGGACGACCACAAAGAAAACAAAATCGAGGTGCTGAGGTCCCCGATGGACTGCCTGCCTTATTCGACCCGCTAGCAGTTGTCGGCGCCTTATTGCTACTAAATCCTGTGGAAGGCTCCTCTCCGTATCTGGGCGATGCCCATAAGCCTGCGAGCTTCACACAAACACCTCAGCTGTGTGAATCGCAGCCGCGAAATCCTGAGGTGCTGTCTCGCCTATCCGGATCCTCAACTCTGGGGACACAGTGTTGGTGAGCTGTTCAATGAGGATCAGATCCTCTAGCTCCAACTTAGCTAACTGACGCAGTACCCTAGCGTCTTGCGCAGCCTATCACCAAACTGCACAAAGGTCTCATCATTATTCTTCTTCATGGACCTAAACTTCCTCCTGTAGGTCTCTGGGTAAGGTGGAAAACGCTTACGCAGAGCCACTGCATGTCTGCATAAGACGCACCTTCATTTAGAGTGAGCACACACTCCCTTGCAGCACCCGATAATCCAGAAAAAGAGTGCATAGCCTTTTGTTCCTCAGACAATTGGTATGAACAAGCAACCTTGTCAAATGCTCTAAGAACATGTCAATGTCCTCACTAGGTCTGAACTCTGGAAGCTTTAACTTTGGCCTCTAACTCTATCACCTGCCTGGTGATTAACCCCCTGACTTACAGATGCGGGAGACCGCAAAGAGTTGTTCCATCTCCTCCCTACGCAGAGCCTCCATCCTGTCTAGTTCTTCCCTACGGAGGGCAGCCTCCTCCCTACGCTGATCAGCCTCTTCCCTACGCCGATCCTCCTGTCTGGCAGCCTCCTCTCTACGCTGAGCAGCCTCCTCTCTACGCTGAGCCTCCTGTCTAGCAGCCTCCTCCCTACGCTGAGCCTCCTGCTTAGCAGCCTCCTCTCTACGCTGAATAGCCTCTTCCTTATGCATAATTTCCTGTCTGTCAGTCTCCTCTCTGCGCAGAGCTCCTGCCTAGCAGCCTCCTCTCTACGTTGATCACAACTTTTCCCGACGGAGCCTTGCCTTTCCCTACGCAGAGCTTCCTGCCTGACTGCCTCTTCCCTACGAAGAGCTTCCTGCCTAGCACCTCTTCCCTACGTTGGGCCTCATCCTCCCGTCGCTGTCGCTCTAGAAACATCAGGACGGAAGCGATGTCCTGGGCGGGTTCACCACTCCCGACACGGGAGGATGATCCGTCTGACCCGTCCCTTGGGTCTCGACTTTCCCATAAGGAAAGTCTTCTGGGCATGCCCTTACGAGGGGAAGCCTGGAGAGGAGAGGTTTCGGTCTCTGCGACTCAACAGAAGCCCACAGTTGCTTCGCTATACTCTGACGCTTCCGAGGCGGAAGTGCCAGTCGGGGTCTCGACAGGAGACCCCCAGCGAAGAGGTAGTAAAAGTACTCACTGGACTACCTGCTACAGCACTGGAATAGGTAGAAGTTACTGTAGTCGAAGTACTGGTACTAATAGTAGGGACTACAGTAACATTTTGAATACCCTTCTTCGACGCCCCGTCGCCATAACCACCAGCGCCGACGTCGCCATGACAACAATATACCTACAGTTTTCCAAATACAGGGGAAAAACAATTCCACTAGAGAAAAGAAAACAATATTTTGGGGCGTGTGTATATGTGTGTATGTGTTGTGTGCGTGTGTTGCGGACAAGTTCCGGCTGCTCCCACTCTGGCAACACCGCGCTCTACAGCACGAGCAACAGTGCGGTGGGGCTCACCGAAAAAAAAACAAAACAAAAACTATGTCCGGCTGCCTCCACTCTGCAACACCGCGCTCTACAGCACGAGCAACAGTGCGGTGGGGCTGGCCGGAAAAAAAAAACAAAAAAAACCTAGCAGACGGAATCCGGAGAGAGGGAAAAAAAAAAAAAACACTAGCGTCCGATGCAACCCCCTGTACTCAACAACCCGGTAGAGAAAAAAAAAAACAACAAGAATTGGCTAAATACAAAACAGGAATGGAAGACTGAGCGGCAACAGAAGGGCAAGACATACGGCCGTACCTGCGTGAGGTACCCGGCGGAAGGAGGCCTGGGCGCGGTCGACTCCCCTTGGTCTCACCTCGACTCCAAGTCACACCGGATGTTCCCTCAGGCCACCAAAAAGACTCCCTTCACTCTAGAGTCACCCAGCCAACCACCCACGAACAAACACGACAAACTGACTAAACATATACACAACAGACAAAACTAAACAGGTACTCTGCGAAACGAGAGGAGACAGCCAGAGCCCTTCACATCCCGGACGAGCCCCCACATTGTCACGACCGACCCTGGAGGTCTGCCCTGACAGGATCGGTCTAGGTGGAGTGAAGGGAGTGACTGACCTCACACGCTCCGCAAGAGACCACACAATAAAGATTACGATACAACACCCCATTTATTCACACCAGCAAAATAAACATTCCAACACACGCACCATGCACGATCACAATAAAGCACTCCACACGCACACAACATGCACAATCACGATCAAGCACTCCCAACGCACACACACATGCACAATCACGATCAAGCACTCCAACGCACACAACATGCGCAATCGCAATCAAGCACTCCCACACCCACAACATGCACGATTATAAATAAATATTTCACCATACGACGTACACAATCACAATTACAGCATTCCAGCACATATGACATGTACACAATTAAAAGAAATATTTCCAGTATTGACCCTTTCTCACACCACGGAGTGCGTCCACATCCCTGCCCCTGTCAAGTCCGCAGGGAGCACCCTGTCGCACTAGGTGCTCCGAGCCGGGTTGGTTCTCGCAGGGAGTCGCCAAAGCCGACACCCTCGACCCCAAGCGGGCAGTGAAGAGCGTGTCCCGGGGGGGGGGGTGGGGGGGGGGGGACGTAGCTGTTACTGGAGGTCCTGGACGGGGGTCCAGGCCGGCCAGTCGAGACGGCGGGCTCCCCTAGCAGTCCACGGTCCCGACCAAGGCGTGGCCTCGACCAGCGCGTGGCACCATCTCGTCCGTGGTCTCAGCCAGAACGTGGCCTCGACCAGCACGTGGCACCATCCAGTTCGTGCTCCAGGTGAAGCCCCCGGGAGGGGGAGGGAGGACGTAGCTGGGAGGAGAGTCGGAGAGGAGGAAAAGAAGAAGGAAGGAGGAAGGAAGAAGGAAGGAAGAAGGAAGAAGGAAGAAGGGTACTGGAACCCTGCCGTCAGTACCGTCTGACCATTGCTGTCAAGTCTTATCAGCCACTCGCATGATGGGCGAGGGGAAGTGTATTAAACGCACACAGTACACCCATTGAATCAAGTCTTCTCACACGATGCAGGTAAAAGACTGCATTAAATCAACAGGTTATAAAACAAATATGAATTATCTTCACCCTTCTCTCACTCTCCGCTTAACGTTTTCCTTCCTTAGGAAATAAATCAACACAGCGACCCTCGCTTAATAACTGCCACCACATTTGCAAATAGTAATTCAATGGCATAATTGTCACATTTTATAAACACATTTCAAAATAACACAAATCTCCAACCACGCATCCGAACGACAAATCATGCGTACGCACGCTCGTGAACATAAAACTCGTTCTCCTTGCACACACAAACAGACGGTGGCCGAAGGATAAAAGTCCGGCGAATGTGACAGGGGCGGACGAGGCGAGACGAAGCAAGTTCCAACCCTGAATCACCAGGTTCTCTCCCTTCCCCACCGACTACCGCATCACCAGATACATAAATAGGAGAAAGAATTTTGGAAATAATTTAGAATGGCCAGGTTAAAGATGGAATTAACCAGAGAAAAGGTCTCACACAATATTTCTCTTACAATTTCGAAAACAAAAGAAAATTGCGCAAAAGCGAAGACTAAGCCGGCTAACAACAACAAATCAAAACAAACAGACCACGAAACTGATGCTTACCAGCTACCCGTGGGTGACCCCGAAGAGGCGGGTCAAGGACTCTCTCTACCCTCTGTCAGTCGAGAGGACAGAGGCGAAGATGCGGAAACAGAAGAAATGATGTCCTCTCCTACAGGCCGACTGCAGGAATTGAAAGTACTGACTGTACTCTCGACGATAAGGTAAAGAACCAGGACTGGAGCAGGCGCCCCCAGAGACATCTTCCGCTCGAGTGAAGAGCTAACCTCTCCTCAGCAATGGCGGCCAACATGCATGCTGCGTCACAGAGTGAGCATACTTCAAACTAAAAGGAACGAAGCACGTGCGACAGGTAAAAAGACAGGCGAGAGGCCGATAGACAGAAAGTTCGAGAGAAAGGTACCGGCCACCCGTGAACTTGCAGGATGAATAGCACGGGCGGTGGAATTAGAGAGAGAGAGAGAGAGAAAGCAAACCGAAGTGAGCTGAACTATACAAGGGCAACCGCACCACAAGCCACACTAAGGGACGGGTACACGACAAAAGCAAAGAAATAAAAAAAAAGAATTCCCCCACCCCCAGGGGGTGAAAGCGAGGCCTCGTGACAAACTCGTGACATCCTGTTCATTGCAATTTATTTTTACAATTTCAAGCAACATGTTTTCTAAAACAAATTTT